>JBAMCF010000470.1:0-175101 GCA_037075285.1 Drosophila lutescens
GGTGGAAAAGAAGCGTTATTTCTTTTGCGCTCTTTGGATGGCCCTCACAGAATAGGCAAGCGTCCGGAAGAAAATCATTCACATATGCCTGCACTTCCATTCCTAGGAACATTGATCTTAACATGCCTATAAAAATACGTACGGATACGTTGCGCAAGGTACTTCATAGTACTTATGATCATGCAAGGCCGACATCTAATCTGAATGTTGAGAGTTTCTCTTCAATAACATGCGTCGACTGGCAACCTGCTAGTGGCTTGTCTGCTGTAATTAAAACAGCCATCATTCAGCGAATAATGGCCTGAAAATATACTTTCAAAAATATATCCGGCATGAGAACTAAAACGCAATCTGTCTTTATGAATACTTCCAACAGTGATTATGACATAATCATACTGGTTGAAACTTGGTTAAATTCTAACTTTAGTTCGAATGAATTCTTTCGATCCGTGAAATATTTCAAGTATATCGTAAAGATAGAGACTTCGGCAGAATGCAGTGCGAGAGAGGAGGTGGCGTTATATTGGGGGATTTAGCCGTAAATTCTGTTGTATGGCAATTCGACTCCTTAATGATGACTCGCTTCTGGACCAGTTGGCGGTGACGGTGTCTGGCTCATCCGGGAAGATATCGATTGTGGCTTCCTATATTCCTCCGGGCAGTGATTCTGGACTTCACCAGGCTCACCTAGACAACATATCGAACATCCATGCCAGCTTGGAGGACTCTGATGGCATATGTGTGGCAGGAGACTTCAACCTCAGTTCTGTTTTCTGGACGTGTGACCCACAAGCAGCTGCTATTTCATTCACATGAAATAATTGTCATTGATGACTGTTTTAGTATGGGCCTCACCCAAATTAATAATATTTTCAATGATTTGCATAAGCTTCTTGATTTAATGTTCATTAATTCCATTGTTCATTCTAACGTAACTCTTGCTGATTTTACCATTTCGAATTGTGTTGTCCATCACAAACCCTTGTGCTTTAACATTGAATTTTATAGCTTTCTGCCATTTATTGATTCTAATCCTAGATACATATTTGATCCCTCTAGTTTGAGTTCCCTAAGGGATTGCCTGCTATCCCTCAATTGGTGTGCCTTACTATCGAACCCTTGCATTGAAACTAATTATAAAACCTTTCTTTCAACTATTAGAAATACCCTTGACAGCATAGTCCGTTCCAAGGTACGGGGTTCCTACAGGCTTCCTTGGTATACGAAAGGACTGCAAAAATACAAAAACCTTAGGAACAAATATTACAAGAAATTTTCTAAAACACATAACCCAGCAGATGGTGAAAGATACAGGCAGCATAAACGTGAGTTTGAGTTTCTCAATAAATTTCTTTATAACCAATACATTTGTGAAGTTGAGCATAGCTTTAAGGACAACCCTAAGGCGTTTTGGCGCTTTGTTAATTCTAAGAAATCTCATTCGTCTATACCTTCAACTATGTCTTATGGTGATATTGTTGCTTCCACTGAGGCCGATATCGCCAATTTGTTTGCTGCATGTTTTTCGTCACACATTGAGCCTTCCAATGATTGGTATGTTCAGGAAACTTTAAATTCAATTCCAGAAATTTGCAGTATTGGAAGTCTGGACATATCGTATGACGACATTTCTGAAGCGATCAGTTATTTTGATATTTCCCCAGCTAGACTTTGATGGAATGTCTTCATTCTTCCTTAAGAATTGCGTTGGCAATCTGTACCTACCTCTGCAGATCTTGTTTTCGTCTTCTTTGTCTCAGGGTAGATTCCCAATTAGATGGAAAATTTCGAGAGTTATGCCGGTCCATAAAGGAGGAAGTAAACTTGATATTTCGAATTATAGGCCGATTGCTAAAATCGGCAACATTGCTAAATTGTTCGAAAGAATAATTTTCAAAAAATTATCTTTCTTAATGAGGTCTTATATAGAACCAAAGAGTATACATTATATAGAGAGGGCATAACTCTGACTTTCTGTTCAAAATTTTGTAGGCAAGGGGAAAAGGGGGAAAGAGCTTGTCCTATTTTTAGAATTCGTTGATTGAGTACACAATGCATAAGTGTAAGAGGGCTTTGCGTGTTTGTGTGCGAGAACGTGGCAACACATTTTCGACAAAATTTCATGTTTTGTAATTTTTATAATCGAGAGCCAACAACTTTTAAAAGTCGAAAAGGGTTTTCTGTCTAACACTTTCAACTCGGTCTATGGTCGTGCTGGTTAAAGCGTTGATCAGCGTTGAACAGCGGTGTTGATGCGTGTTCGATCCCCGCAAGGGGCAGACGTTTTCTAATATTGTTTTTTTCTTTTTTTTATGTCTCGAAATATATATATTTTTTTATTATTTTAGTTAATTAAGCTTTAAAGGTAAACAATAATTAATGGTAGGGTCTTGCAAAAAAAAATCAAATGACTGTTTTAAGGTATTTTTCTAAAAATTGTTTAACTAATGTTCGAAAATTAGTTATTCAGGGTATTCCCTAAACTGTTGAATTGCTGAATTGTTGAAAATTCAACAAAAATTTTCAGCAATTAAGGGAACGACCTAAAATGGTTCCTGTTGAATTTTCAAACAGCTGTTATTTGTTGAAAAGTTTCACGGAACTTTAAACATGTAAAATTTGATTTATTATTGCTATTTACTGTCTAAAATTGTTACCAAGGTAAAAGGAACCACAAATGTGCTTTCTAAGTTGTTTTTAAAATAAATAATGCCTGGTGATACTAAAATGTTACAGAGTTGCCATGACTTTTAATAAAAAAGGTGACAACTCTGGCTTTTCAGCAATTCAACAAAGTTGACTTTGTATGGAACAGCTGATTAACAGCTGACCAAAATTCAACAATTCAGCAATTCAACAGTTTAGGGAATACCCAGATTATATTTGTAGGGGGGTTATAACCTAGACGCATAATGGGGTTCTAAAAGTCGGACAAGAAAACGATAACCGATTTTGTCACCTGATACCATCGATCCTTTACTTGAGGTGGTTCACCCATGTCTCGGTCGGTTTTAATTTATTTATATTATATTAAACCGAAATAAATTTGAACAGTTAAAACAAATGAAAAATTTTCGATGTGCACGTCTTTAAAGTGACACAAAATAAATACAGGTACTTCCATGGTCGTAACGATTCAGCTCAAATGGCGCATCTGTTACGAAAACGCTCTCTGATCAGCGCTCGTGTCGACCAGACGTATTCGCTATGTCTTCTAATTCGTGCGCGGAGTGCAAAGCTAAAGTCACAGCTGCACAGCTTCGCGGTTTTGATGCAGTTCGTTGTTCCTCTCTTTGTCGCCGCAAGTTCCACACCGCTTGTGTTGATTTGCCAGAGGATGCAATCAAACTTTTAACTACCATGCCTAATCTTATTTGGCAGTGCGACAGTTGCGTTGTGAGCAATGATTCGCATTCTAAGACGGATGAAATTATGAAAGAACTCAGTGATCTTAAAAGCCTTTATTCAACTTTAAATGCAAAATTTCTGAACAAGCGTGAAAACCAATCCGCGGAGGGTGGATAAGCCTCTTATCCCAGCACCAGTTGCATCAACATCCGATCAAGTTAACCCTTCTTCAAACCACGAACCCGTTGTACCAACGAAAGTGGTGGAAAAGAAGCGTTATTTCTTTTGCGCTCTTTGGATGGCCCTCACAGAATAGGCAAGCGTCCGGAAGAAAATCATTCACATATGCCTGCACTTCCATTCCTAGGAACATTGATCTTAACATGCCTATAAAAATACGTACGGATACGTTGCGCAAGGTACTTCATAGTACTTATGATCATGCAAGGCCGACATCTAATCTGAATGTTGAGAGTTTCTCTTCAATAACATGCGTCGACTGGCAACCTGCTAGTGGCTTGTCTGCTGTAAATTCAAACAGCCATCATTCAGCGAATAATGGCCTGAAAATATACTTTCAAAATATATCCGGCATGAGAACTAAAACGCAATCTGTCTTTATGAATACTTCCAACAGTGATTATGACATAATCATACTGGTTGAAACTTGGTTAAATTCTAACTTTAGTTCGAATGAATTCTTCGATCCTAGAATATTTCAAGTATATCGTAAAGATAGAGACTTCGGCAGAATGCAGTGCGAGAGAGGAGGTGGCGTTATATTGGGGGATTTAGCCGTAAATTCTGTTGTATGGCAATTCGACTCCTTAATGATGACTCGCTTCTGGACCAGTTGGCGGTGACGGTGTCTGGCTCATCCGGGAAGATATCGATTGTGGCTTCCTATATTCCTCCGGGCAGTGATTCTGGACTTCACCAGGCTCACCTAGACAACATATCGAACATCCATGCCAGCTTGGAGGACTCTGATGGCATATGTGTGGCAGGAGACTTCAACCTCAGTTCTGTTTTCTGGACGTGTGACCCACAAGCAGCTGCTATTTCATTCACATGAAATAATTGTCATTGATGACTGTTTTAGTATGGGCCTCACCCAAATTAATAATATTTTCAATGATTTGCATAAGCTTCTTGATTTAATGTTCATTAATTCCATTGTTCATTCTAACGTAACTCTTGCTGATTTTACCATTTCGAATTGTGTTGTCCATCACAAACCCTTGTGCTTTAACATTGAATTTTATAGCTTTCTGCCATTTATTGATTCTAATCCTAGATACATATTTGATCCCTCTAGTTTGAGTTCCCTAAGGGATTGCCTGCTATCCCTCAATTGGTGTGCCTTACTATCGAACCCTTGCATTGAAACTAATTATAAAACCTTTCTTTCAACTATTAGAAATACCCTTGACAGCATAGTCCGTTCCAAGGTACGGGGTTCCTACAGGCTTCCTTGGTATACGAAAGGACTGCAAAAATACAAAAACCTTAGGAACAAATATTACAAGAAATTTTCTAAAACACATAACCCAGCAGATGGTGAAAGATACAGGCAGCATAAACGTGAGTTTGAGTTTCTCAATAAATTTCTTTATAACCAATACATTTGTGAAGTTGAGCATAGCTTGAAGGACAACCCTAAGGCGTTTTGGCGCTTTGTTAATTCTAAGAAATCTCATTCGTCTATACCTTCAACTATGTCTTATGGTGATATTGTTGCTTCCACTGAGGCCGATATCGCCAATTTGTTTGCTGCATGTTTTTCGTCACACATTGAGCCTTCCAATGATTGGTATGCTCAGGAAACTTTAAATTCAATTCCAGAAATTTGCAGTATTGGAAGTCTGGACATATCGTATGACGACATTTCTGAAGCGATCAGTTATTTTGATATTTCCCCAAGGCTAGACTTTGATGGAATGTCTTCATTCTTCCTTAAGAATTGCGTTGGCAATCTGTACCTACCTCTGCAGATCTTGTTTTCGTCTTCTTTGTCTCAGGGTAGATTCCCAATTAGATGGAAAATTTCGAGAGTTATGCCGGTCCATAAAGGAGGAAGTAAACTTGATATTTCGAATTATAGGCCGATTGCTAAAATCGGCAACATTGCTAAATTGTTCGAAAGAATAATTTTCAAAAAATTATCTTTCTTAATGAGGTCTTATATAGAACCAAAGAGTATACATTATATAGAGAGGGCATAACTCTGACTTTCTGTTCAAAATTTTGTAGGCAAGGGGAAAAGGGGGAAAGAGCTTGTCCTATTTTTAGAATTCGTTGATTGAGTACACAATGCATAAGTGTAAGAGGGCTTTGCGTGTTTGTGTGCGAGAACGTGGCAACACATTTTCGACAAAATTTCATGTTTTGTAATTTTTATAATCGAGAGCCAACAACTTTTAAAAGTCGAAAAGGGTTTTCTGTCTAACACTTTCAACTCGGTCTATGGTCGTGCTGGTTAAAGCGTTGATCAGCGTTGAACAGCGGTGTTGATGCGTGTTCGATCCCCGCAAGGGGCAGACGTTTTCTAATATTGTTTTTTTCTTTTTTTTATGTCTCGAAATATATATATTTTTTTATTATTTTAGTTAATTAAGCTTTAAAGGTAAACAATAATTAATGGTAGGGTCTTGCAAAAAAAAATCAAATGACTGTTTTAAGGTATTTTTCTAAAAATTGTTTAACTAATGTTCGAAAATTAGTTATTCAGGGTATTCCCTAAACTGTTGAATTGCTGAATTGTTGAAAATTCAACAAAAATTTTCAGCAATTAAGGGAACGACCTAAAATGGTTCCTGTTGAATTTTCAAACAGCTGTTATTTGTTGAAAAGTTTCACGGAACTTTAAACATGTAAAATTTGATTTATTATTGCTATTTACTGTCTAAAATTGTTACCAAGGTAAAAGGAACCACAAATGTGCTTTCTAAGTTGTTTTTAAAATAAATAATGCCTGGTGATACTAAAATGTTACAGAGTTGCCATGACTTTTAATAAAAAAGGTGACAACTCTGGCTTTTCAGCAATTCAACAAAATTTTCAACAGCCTCGAGGCTGTTGAATTGCTGAAATTTCTGAAAGTTGACTTTGTATGGAACAGCTGATTAACAGCTGACCAAAATTCAACAATTCAGCAATTCAACAGTTTAGGGAATACCCAGATTATATTTGTAGGGGGGTTATAACCTAGACGCATAATGGGGTTCTAAAAGTCGGACAAGAAAACGATAACCGATTTTGTCACCTGATACCATCGATCCTTTACTTGAGGTGGTTCACCCATGTCTCGGTCGGTTTTAATTTATTTATATTATATTAAACCGAAATAAATTTGAACAGTTAAAACAAATGAAAAATTTTCGATGTGCACGTCTTTAAAGTGACACAAAATAAATACAGGTACTTCCATGGTCGTAACGATTCAGCTCAAATGGCGCATCTGTTACGAAAACGCTCTCTGATCAGCGCTCGTGTCGACCAGACGTATTCGCTATGTCTTCTAATTCGTGCGCGGAGTGCAAAGCTAAAGTCACAGCTGCACAGCTTCGCGGTTTTGATGCAGTTCGTTGTTCCTCTCTTTGTCGCCGCAAGTTCCACACCGCTTGTGTTGATTTGCCAGAGGATGCAATAAAACTTTTAACTACCATGCCTAATCTTATTTGGCAGTGCGACAGTTGCGTTGTGAGCAATGATTCGCATTCTAAGACGGATGAAATTATGAAAGAACTCAGTGATCTTAAAAGCCTTTATTCAACTTTAAATGCAAAATTTCTGAACAAGCGTGAAAACCAATCCGCGGAGGGTGGATAAGCCTCTTATCCCAGCACCAGTTGCATCAACATCCGATCAAGTTAACCCTTCTTCAAACCACGATCCCGTTGTACCAACGAAAGTGGTGGAAAAGAAGCGTTATTTCTTTTGCGCTCTTTGGATGGCCCTCACAGAATAGGCAAGCGTCCGGAAGAAAATCATTCACATATGCCTGCACTTCCATTCCTAGGAACATTGATCTTAACATGCCTATAAAAATACGTACGGATACGTTGCGCAAGGTACTTCATAGTACTTATGATCATGCAAGGCCGACATCTAATCTGAATGTTGAGAGTTTCTCTTCAATAACATGCGTCGACTGGCAACCTGCTAGTGGCTTGTCTGCTGTAAATTCAAACAGCCATCATTCAGCGAATAATGGCCTGAAAATATACTTTCAAAATATATCCGGCATGAGAACTAAAACGCAATCTGTCTTTATGAATACTTCCAACAGTGATTATGACATAATCATACTGGTTGAAACTTGGTTAAATTCTAACTTTAGTTCGAATGAATTCTTCGATCCTAGAATATTTCAAGTATATCGTAAAGATAGAGACTTCGGCAGAATGCAGTGCGAGAGAGGAGGTGGCGTTATATTGGGGGATTTAGCCGTAAATTCTGTTGTATGGCAATTCGACTCCTTAATGATGACTCGCTTCTGGACCAGTTGGCGGTGACGGTGTCTGGCTCATCCGGGAAGATATCGATTGTGGCTTCCTATATTCCTCCGGGCAGTGATTCTGGACTTCACCAGGCTCACCTAGACAACATATCGAACATCCATGCCAGCTTGGAGGACTCTGATGGCATATGTGTGGCAGGAGACTTCAACCTCAGTTCTGTTTTCTGGACGTGTGACCCACAAGCAGCTGCTATTTCATTCACATGAAATAATTGTCATTGATGACTGTTTTAGTATGGGCCTCACCCAAATTAATAATATTTTCAATGATTTGCATAAGCTTCTTGATTTAATCTTCATTAATTCCATTGTTCATTCTAACGTAACTCTTGCTGATTTTACCATTTCGAATTGTGTTGTCCATCACAAACCCTTGTGCTTTAACATTGAATTTTATAGCTTTCTGCCATTTATTGATTCTAATCCTAGATACATATTTGATCCCTCTAGTTTGAGTTCCCTAAGGAATTGCCTGCTATCCCTCAATTGGTGTGCCTTACTATCGAACCCTTGCATTGAAACTAATTATAAAACCTTTCTTTCAACTATTAGAAATACCTTTGACAGCATAGTCCGTTCCAAGGTACGGGGTTCCTACAGGCTTCCTTGGTATACGAAAGGACTGCAAAAATACAAAAACCTTAGGAACAAATATTACAAGAAATTTTCTAAAACACATAACCCAGCAGATGGTGAAAGATACAGGCAGCATAAACGTGAGTTTGAGTTTCTCAATAAATTTCTTTATAACCAATACATTTGTGAAGTTGAGCATAGCTTGAAGGACAACCCTAAGGCGTTTTGGCGCTTTGTTAATTCTAAGAAATCTCATTCGTCTATACCTTCAACTATGTCTTATGGTGATATTGTTGCTTCCACTGAGGCCGATATCGCCAATTTGTTTGCTGCATGTTTTTCGTCACACATTGAGCCTTCCAATGATTGGTATGCTCAGGAAACTTTAAATTCAATTCCAGAAATTTGCAGTATTGGAAGTCTGGACATATCGTATGACGACATTTCTGAAGCGATCAGTTATTTTGATATTTCCCCAAGGCTAGACTTTGATGGAATGTCTTCATTCTTCCTTAAGAATTGCGTTGGCAATCTGTACCTACCTCTGCAGATCTTGTTTTCGTCTTCTTTGTCTCAGGGTAGATTCCCAATTAGATGGAAAATTTCGAGAGTTATGCCGGTCCATAAAGGAGGAAGTAAACTTGATATTTCGAATTATAGGCCGATTGCTAAAATCGGCAACATTGCTAAATTGTTCGAAAGAATAATTTTCAAAAAATTATCTTTCTTAATGAGGTCTTATATAGAACCAAAGAGTATACATTATATAGAGAGGGCATAACTCTGACTTTCTGTTCAAAATTTTGTAGGCAAGGGGAAAAGGGGGAAAGAGCTTGTCCTATTTTTAGAATTCGTTGATTGAGTACACAATGCATAAGTGTAAGAGGGCTTTGCGTGTTTGTGTGCGAGAACGTGGCAACACATTTTCGACAAAATTTCATGTTTTGTAATTTTTATAATCGAGAGCCAACAACTTTTAAAAGTCGAAAAGGGTTTTCTGTCTAACACTTTCAACTCGGTCTATGGTCGTGCTGGTTAAAGCGTTGATCAGCGTTGAACAGCGGTGTTGATGCGTGTTCGATCCCCGCAAGGGGCAGACGTTTTCTAATATTGTTTTTTTCTTTTTTTTATGTCTCGAAATATATATATTTTTTTATTATTTTAGTTAATTAAGCTTTAAAGGTAAACAATAATTAATGGTAGGGTCTTGCAAAAAAAAATCAAATTTTTTTTATATTTTTTTTCTTGTAGATTAACATCTTAAGATTATACAAAATTACAAAATAGAAAAAAAAAAAAACAAAACAAAAATACAAAATAGAAATACACAAAAAACATTGCAAAATAGAAAAAAAAACAAAAAAATGCGAAATAGAAAAAAACCAAAAAAAAAACAAAATAGAAAAAAACCAAAAAAAAACAAAATAGAAAAATAACAACAACAAAATTACAGATTCCCGTACCGCTTAGATTGGTAGTCAGATGTCTTATCCACTGGGCCAAATGGAAAGCAGTGCTGCGACCGACTAGATTCCAAGTAGAATCGAGCAGTGCGGGTTCTACTGTTAAACTGCGGGTTCTACCGCTAGAACCCGCCATACGACAGACTCTAGTGTATGACATGTCCTCTCTATATATTTATACTCTTTGATAGAACCTAACCTAACTTCATGCCTGGTCGATCTACGACGACCAACTTGGCCATTTTTACGAGTCACTGTGTACATGCATTTGAGGACCACTCACAGATGGACACAATTTACATAGACTTTGCCAAAGCTTTTGACAAGGTGTGTCACCTCTGCAGATCTGGTTTTCGTCTTCTTTGTCTCAGGGTAGATTCCCAATTAGATGGAAAATTTCGAGAGTTATGCCGGTCCATAAAGGAGGAAGTATATTTGATATTTCGAATTATAGGCCGATTGCTAAAATCGGCAACATTGCTAAATTGTTCGAAAGAATATTTTTCAAAAAATTATCTTTCTTAATAAGGTCTTATATAGAACCTAACCAACATGGCTTCATGCATGGTCCATCTACTACGACCAACTTGGCCATTTTTACGAGTCACTGTGTACATGCATTTGAGGATCACTCACAGATGGACACGATTTACACAGATTTTTCCAAAGCTTTTGACAAGGTGTGTCACTCTGCCCTTAAGGCTAAACTTTCTAAACTAGGCTTTCACTCCTCATTTATTAATTGGATAGCATCGTATTTGGATAACCGACACTATCATGTTGAAATAGGTGGTGCATTATCCCATGCCTATAAAGCGACATCAGGACTTCCTCAGGGTAGCTCTCTTGGCCCTTTACTTTTTATTATTTTTATAAATGACATTTGTGCATGTATCAAATTTTCTAACTTCCTTCTTTATGCGGATGATCTTAAAATTTATAGAACTGTCACTACTGTAAATGATTCGATATTGCTGCAATCAGACCTTGATAGTATCGGTAGTTGGTGTTCCAAGAATAATTTGCCTTTAAACCTTCACAAATGCCACATCGTTCGTTATTCGAAACGTCCTGTAACCATCCCATCCACTTATCGCATCAATAACCACCCTCTCTCTGTTTTGAATGAAATAGTTGATCTGGGGGTATTATTTGATGACAAATTTCTGTTTAATCAACATCTTAATTTTATATTACCAAAAGCATATGCAATGTTCGGCTTTGTTAAGCGAAACACGGTCTTTTATTCAAAGATCCGTATTCCAGATTATCTGCATACTCTGCGTTTGTCCGTTCCAGGGTCGAATATGCTTCCTTTATTTGGAATCCCTCAGGAAGTGTCCAGATCAATAGGATTGAGAGGTTGCAGAAAAAGTTTTTAAAGATTGCATTGCAATCCTTGCATTTTACTGAACCGGCTCCGCCCTATGCTAGCCAGTGTTCCCTGCTTCACACTTGTTCCTTGAAGGATCGCCGTGCAATTGCAGGCCTTCTTTTCCTTAATGATCTACTGGTAGGTAATATTGATTGTCCTTGCCAGATAAGGATTTATCCATTGGTGATATATATATAAATAAATGCCATTTTAATCTAGATGAATGTACATTTGACAGAAACTATTCGTTTTTAAAATAGTCTTAAAACAGCAATTTGGAAGAACTTCAAACTTAAAAATAAAACAGTTTTTTTTTTTGCATAAATATAAACAACATAGTTCCTGGCAAAGCGGTACATTTCCTGAACATTTTCCAAAACACTAAAACTCAATTGCTCAAGAAGTTTTTTGAGAAATCTTGGCAACCAGTTAAAAAAACGTGGATTAAAAAAACGCTTTTCAAAGTTCGCACACACCGTACCAGCGCACTGCTGTCCTATCCTTCAGAGCGCTGTTACTTCCTTTTAAACACATGTTCTAGATAAGTTATAGATTAGAATTTAGAGCTATAATCGATTTGTTGAAACCGAGACATGAGTGAATCCCTTTAAATAAATTCTACTTCCTGAGAAGTGAATACGTGAGGAGAACAGATGAAATGCTAATACTTACAACAATAACCCAACCTTACGTAAACTGGAAAAACATTTTTAAAAAGATAAAATAATTTAAGTCAAGGATATGCTGTATTCGTTCAAAAGTATGTAACAGGTAGAAGGAAGCGTGTCCGACCCTATAAAGTATATATATTCTTGATCAGGATTACTAGCCGAGTCGATCTAGCCATGTGTGTCTGTCTGTCCGTATGAACGCTGAGATTTCAGAAACAATAACAATTAGAAGATTTGCGTTAGGAATGCAGATTATAGGGTTTCCAATTTTCCAACTGGTTCCTTAAACCGAATGACTCCCAAAGGAACCGAAGCTTAAATCCGAAAATTTTGATTGCAGAGAATTAGAAAATCTGTAGAGCAAGAGTAATTTAAGGGCGAAAATCAGTTTCTAACAGTCGGGTGCCCCGACTATCAGATAGCCGTTACTCAGGTAAAGGGAGTGCGAGGGAGATGGAGATAGCAACTTTGATCACGCATAACTTTTTAACGAATGGTCCGATTTGAAAAATTTCGATAGGTATTGATAAACACAATAAAACTGCATTTTTACTTTTCCGAAATATTGAAATTTTTAAAATCGTATATAAGCGATTGTGGGCGTTAGAGGGGGCGTGGCACCTTCTTGAAACCAACTTGCGCTGCGTAGGAACTCCAAAAATCTTCATGCCAAATACCAATCCTCTAGCTTTTATAGTTTCCGAGATCTCAGCGTTCATACGGACAGACAGACGGACAGACATACAGACGGACAGACGGTCATGGCTATATCGACTCGCCTAGTGACCCTGATGAAGAATATATATATACTTTATAGGGTCGGAAACGCTACCTTCTAGCTGTCACATACTTTTGCCCGAATACAATATACCCTTTTACTCTACGAGTAACGGGTTTAAATAGTTAAGATGTGAGTGAAGCAAAAATTGGAATTACTTTAACTTTAAGCTACACTACATATTATAATTAAAAGCTACACGTTCCGAAAAACTGCGAGCGTCAAAATCTTAGCAAATAAAAAGTTAAAGATAAACTCATTCTTATTTTGACCGCAGCTGTATACTTTTATGTATTTTGACTATGTTTTCTAGAATTTGTTTCTCCTTTAAAAAAAATCCTAAAACTATTCTAAGTATGGGGTTTGAAAGATAAACAGTGTATCTTTTAAAAAACTTTAACATCAAAACAAACCATGAATCCGTTTGCCTCTGAGACCTCCGGAAAGTTAGCCAATTTCAGCATTTTTCGAACTTTGAGGTCCTTGTGCTAAGAATCCTTGCGTCGGGGATCTTTTTGGAAAACGCAGTTTAACTTGGGAGTTCGTAACGAATTCAAAACAGGAGAAAACGCTATAGTCGGGTTTGTGCCACGTCACTCAGCTAAAGGGAGTGCGAGGGAGATGGATATATAGCATTTTTTTGATTGCGAATAACTTTTTAATGAATGGTCCGATTTGAAAAAGGTCTTCTACATTTCGATAGGTACAAATATATACAACAAAATTGCATTTATACTTCTCGGAAATCTTTAAAGGTGTGAGCGCCAGACACATTTTAAAATCGTTAGTGGTCGATTGTGGGCGTTAGAGGGGGAGTGGCACCTTTTTGAAATAAACTTGCGCTGCGTAGGAAGCCCAAGAACATGTGTGGGAAATCTCAATCTTCTAGCTTTTGTAGTTTCCGAGATCTCGGCGTTTATACGGACAGACAGACAGACGGACAGAAGGACATGGCTATATCGACTCGGCTAGTGACCCTGATCAATAATATATATGGGCAATTCTCTAAGGATGTCAACCAAGCCAAAAAGCTTGAAACTTGATAAAAACATATTTCTATATGATTTTGCACTGATATTTGATTCTAGTTAGATGGATCCTCAACTAAACTAAGTAATTTGAGTATCCTTGGATAATTTTCCAGGACAATACCTATAATATGGACAAAAAAGTCATTTTTCGGTATTTTTTAAAGTTGCTCTTAAACGGTTTTTTTGACGTTAAGCTTACAGAAAAACCACCTAAGAAAAGATGGAAAAAACTGTCGCGTGCGACATGTAGCGTGTGACAGTCACTTCATTGCAAATAAAAAAATAACTACTAAAAATTTTTCAACCAAACCAAATACACTTTTAAGAAGAAAGAATAGGGGTCACTATGAAATTAACTGCATTTAAATATTCCTTGACGATTCGCTACAATCGAAAGTTAAGCGGGAAGTCAAAAAAGTCACTTCTATTGGTGTCGCGTGCGAAAGTCTTGGTTTGTTTTATATATATTAAAAACGAAAAATGGCCCAAAGTCAGCTTTAGCACGTATTTCAGTGCTAATCAAGACCTTTAATTTCAGCCTAGTGTCAAAAGAAAAGAAGTCCTGGAAGATGGTTTTTTTCACCAGCAAAGCGTACGAACGTCGCGTGCGACAGCAGAGAATTGCCCATATACTTTATAGGGTCGGAAACGCTTCCTTTTAGCTGTTACATACTTTTGCACGAATACAATATACCCTTTTACTTTACGAGTAACGGGGTAAATTTAAAAAGCATTCATTTTGTTGCACAGTGTTATCTATTAGTGAATTTATCGACCTATTTCTAAATGCGAGTTTTTTAGCGGGACTCGAGGTAATTTTTAGTTGGTTATAAATAACTCAACAGTTTCTAGCATTTCAACGCACTTGCACTTTCTGGGGAGTGAACCTCGAACTTTCCGAGATTCGCCAATTTCGGTAGGGCGTAGCCGCTACCTCATCAGCTAGAGAAGACGATGTGAGCTGAGCGTCGAAACTTCTCTATACAGCAAGATCAGATTTCGAGAATAATATACCCGATATACATCACAGACCTGGATCAACTCCGACAGGAATGCCACGACCCGGAAAGAATATCGGCGACTCGATGGACCCGACAGCCAAGAAACCTCTAAACTCACCGAGGATATAAGGATCGTCCGAGGATAGATGGGCTTTGTCCGGAACCAGTCGGAGAAGAGAGTGAACCTGTGGATCAAGTGGAAGTGAAGGCATTAGTTAGACACTGGGAGAACAACAGATAACGACAGCCACTTTCCTGCTGGAATTTTGGAACACCCATTTAAAGTGTGTGAATCGGAGGTTTTGAAGATATTCTGCTTTAAATGTGGGCTACCCGGTGTGAATTGGGAAACGGTGGGAGAAGCTTGGGCAAGAACGAGGAACCACGCTCCAATCCATTTGCCACGAACAAATGAAAGCCTCGTCAAATTGCATGTCTTATGATAAGGATAGCTGTAAGGGGAATAAAATTAGTAAGATTCTGATAAATATAAATAAACCATTACATACCATTAAATGGTCGAAACGTGAACCTATAGCAGTCCGAGAAGCAAATTACCAAGAGGTCAGCAACCGAATATTGGGGACACGTCGCCCAGACCGGAACATTTTTCCAAAAATTTCCAGAAGTCAGGAGAAGTCAGCAGCGGAAGGCAGAAAGAAGGATGATTTGTTCGGCTAGAGCTGCGGTGGAAGGTGACAATAGACCATTAGCAGACGTCCGTTAACCGCTTTCACGATACCTGGATAGCCACTTTATATGTTTTTAGGGATGCCTTTCGGCCTATATAATTCGGCTCAAAGGTTGTGTGGGGTAATGGATAAGGTAATCCCACACCGTCTTCCCAGCCGCGACTTTGTTTACTTCGATGACTTGCTGATGATATCCAAGACTTTCGAAAAACACTGAATTTGGCTGAAGGAAGTGGCAGAGGGTTTAAATAAAGCGAATTTGACGATCGGCCTACACAAATCAAAGTTTTGTTTTACATACTTGCGATATTTGGGATACATTATCGGTTATGGGGTCTTGAGGAAAGATCCGAAGAAAGTTGAGGCGATTATGAAGATAAAAGTGCCAAAAAATGCGCGACAACTACGCAGCTTCTTAGGATCCGCAGGCTGGTACCGCAGGTTCATCCAGTATTTCTCCGGTGTAAGTGCGCCGATCACCGACTGCCTGAAAAATAAAACAAAATTTACTTGGACGGTGGAAGCAACTTCGGCATTTGAAACACTGAAGAAAGCACTTACCTGTGCGCCGGGTTAGCTCATCCAGATTTTGGGAAACACTTCTGGAAACAGGACGTAAAGGGATCCGACCGACCTATAGCCTTCTTTTCGGCGAAGCAACAAGGAGCACAACTCAATTACAGCTTAACAGAAAAAGAGTGCCTCGCAGCAGTAAAAGCCGTGGAAAGATTTCGTCCGTATGTGGATTTGATGCCGATTACTATCGTTACGGATCATGCAAGCCTGCAATGGCTTATGACTCTCAAGGATTTTAACGGTAGTTATTAGCATTAGTGTTGGGTAAACACTGCTCACCTTAGTGAACAAGATCAGTTGCTCATTTTTAATTGAATGAATAAATTCACTTATTTGGCTCACTCACTTGTTCGGTGAGTCACTCACTTGTTCAGTGAAAAAAAATGCAGGTGTATTTTTTAAGATCATATTTTATTTCAAAAACGAGGACGGAAGTTAACTTCGGCAAGCCGAAGTTTTAATACCCTTGCAGATTTCACGAATTAAAATTAGACTACATTAGCAACTTTAAATAATAAACAAAAAAATATTTCATAATTCAAAAAAAGAAGCTTATCACCCTATTGTTCCTATGGGAGCTATAGGATATAAGCGTCCGATAGGGTCGATTTTCAAACTTGATCTGCGTACACAAGTTTTAAAAAGCTTTTAATCGCTAGCTTTTAAACTGAGCTCGCAAAAGGTATAGAAACAGACGGACAGACGGACATGGCTATGTCGACTCCCCTATTGATCCTGATCAAGAATATATATACTTTATGGGGTCGGAAACGTCTCCTTCATGCGTTACAAACTTCTGACCAAAATTATAATACCCTCTGCAAGGGTATAAAAATCATGAACGTGCTACGAACTTCTGAACTTATAAATGAGAACAGAACTGAACTGAACAGAGTTAGTGAGCAAGTGAACAACTGAACAAACTGAGTGAGCAAGTGAGCAACTGAACAAGTGAGTGAGCAGTGAGCAATAGTTGTGAACTTTTTCACTCACTCACTGAGGTAAACAACTCTTTTTTTCACTCCCTCATTAACAACCCAACACTAATTAGCATTACAGGCATTTGACTTCAAAATTGAGCACCGGAAAGGAAAGGGCAACATAGTGGCCGACATGCTATCTCGACCATATGAAGCCGCCGAAGTAGAGTTCTTCGACTTTGAGACAACGGTGTTTTAGATTCCTGAATACCTGGAAAGACTTCATTTAATCGAAAAGCAAAGAAAATAAATCTTCCCGGACATACGTCTGGAAGAAAGACTTCTATTCAAGAAGACACACTTTAATAGAGAAGAAAGCGACAAGTTTGAATGGAAAATATGGATTCCTGAACCTCTGACGACGACTCTAATCCAGCAGGCTCACTGCAGCGACATGGCAATGCACTGAGGTATGGGAAAGACCTTAGCGAAACTCCAACATATGTATTACTGTGAAAACAGCAAAGTATCCGCGGTCCGCCGAGGAAATACAATGTTATTTATCGCGTTAGATCAACTAACCCAGTTTGTGGGGCTAAAAGCGATGCCGAAAGCCACATCGACAGCTGTATTCCGATTCCTGCAAGAAAGACTTGAACACCTAGCGGACATACAAGCGTCACTGAAATCATCTATCCATAACAGCACCGGAACTTCTCCCTACTTTGCCATGTTCGGTCAACATAAGTTTACAAACGACAACAGCTACACAGAGAGAAAGTAAAAGAAAGGATACATCAGGCCTACGAGAAAGCAGCTTAGAGCTACAAATGTAAAGGCCCGAGAAATTCGATACTCACCGGGACAGGAAATCTACAAGAGAAACTATGTTCTAAGTGACTTTAGCAAGAATAGGAACTCCAAGTTTTGCAGGAGGAACACTAGATGTCGAGTCACAAAAGCGTTGGGAAATTCTTTATACACTCTTTCCATGCAAAGGACCTTAAACAATAGTGGTTTTTGGCGAAGAGAGAATTAGAAAATCTGAACAGCAAGGGTAATTAAAGGGTGAAAATCAGTGGTCACAGACATAAACTCCAGTTTTAAAGATAACAAGAGAGAACGCTATAGTCGGGTTTGTGTCCCGACTATCTAATAGCCGTCACTCAGCTAAAGGGAGTGCGAGGGAGATGGATATATAACATTTTTTTGATTGCGAATAACTTTTTAATGAATGGTCCGATTTGAAAAATGTCTTGTACATTTCGATAGGTATAAATATACACAACATAATTGAATTTATACTTCTCGGAAATCTTAAAAGGTGTGGGCGCCAGACACATTTTAAAATCGTTAGTGGGCGATTGTGGGCGTTAAAGGGGGCGTGGCACCTTTTTGAAATAAACTTGCGCTGCGTAGGAAGCCCAAGAAAATGTGTGGGAAATGCCAATCCTCTAGCTTTTATAGTTTCCGAGATCTCAGCGTTCATACGGACAGACAGACAGACGGATAGACGGAAAGACGACAGACGGACAGACGGACATGGTTATATCGACTCGGCTAGTGACCCTGATCAAGAATATGTATACTTTATAGGGTCGGAAACGCTTCCTTCTAGGTGTTACATACTTTTGCATGAATACAATATACCCTTTTACTCTACGAGTAACGGGTATAAAAATAGCGAAAGACGCCAAATCAAATTCTTTGAAAATGGATTTTGGGTTCTTTTAAGTATTGTAAATAACCACAGAAGGTCATTCATGTAATACTGAAGAACAAAAAAAATAAAAAATGGCTCTCTTTCGAATTTTTTTCCAATAGTGAAATGGTCCGATTTTAAAAATTTCTCCTACATTTTGTTAGGTATATTTAAACACAACAAAATTGCTTTTTTACTTTTCCTATATCTTTAAAGATGCGGGCGCCAGACACATTTTAAAGTCCTTAAAGGATATTGTAAGCGTTAGAGTGGGTGTGGCACTCGGCTTAAAAAAATTTGCGTTGCGTAGGAAGCCCAAGAATAAGTGTGGTTAATCCCAACTTTCTAGCTTTTGGAGTTTCCGAGATCGCAGCGTTCATACAGACGGACAGGCAGACAGACGGACAGACAGACGTGCATGGCTAGATCGACTCGGCTAGGGATCCTGATCAAGAATATATATACTTTACAGGGTCGGAAACGCTTCTACCTGTTACATACTTTTGCATTCTACGAGTTGCAGGTATAAATAGCTAAGATGTGAGAGGAGTTAAAATTTCAATTACCTATAGAATATTCTGGAAAGAATAAGCCTGGATCAGGAGCAGACAATTGGTATGAGAATAGACGAAGACCAGCCACCAGGAAGAGAACAAGTTTTCACCAAAATTGGCTACTCATTCTGAGTGGCCACAGGTTTTTATTCAATCCTAAACATCTATTTGCCAACATAAATTAAAAGATACACGTCGCGAAAAAAATGGGAGCGTCAAAATCTTAGCAAACAAAAAGTTTAAGATAAACTCATAACAGTTTTTAATTATGTAACCCGCCCAATTAATTTATTACAACTTATATTTATTTACTCAATTAAACTACTCGAAATGGTATAATTTATTAGTTTTAACAATTATTCAGAATTATTTATTTATTTATATATACATGATCCTTGTGAAACTCCTTCGGTACCGTTGGTAGGCTTCATAAATGTTACAATTTAAGAGACATTTTTGAAATACAATGTGCTAGCGAAATGAATTAATCTGAGTAGAGATTCGTGTTGGGGGATAAGATGACTGGTGAACAAGCCATTTTTGATTTTATGTATCCACGATAGCTCTGAGCAATGCTGCAGTTGCCGGGCGGGAAAAATATGTTGTTGATCATATTGTTCTGCTGAACGCGACCTTTACCAAATTGTAGGTTGGGAACTCTACAAATGACAACCCTCAAATAGGTCTTTTTGTGTTTGGTTTGACACACACTATTAGCGTCTTCCGACAGAGATCCTGTGAGAGAGCTGTTCTGCGAACGAAAACATTAATGTTTGCAACGAAGGCTCAGAATATGTTGTGCGAGTCGAAAATAATAGCTAATGTTATTTGAAAGTGAACTATGTACTCCTATAAAATTCAACTTAGCTATAAATTACCAAAACACACGCCCAGATTTGTTTATTTTTTTTTACAAATTTTTATTTTTCAAATATAAAAGATATTTGAATATTTATTCATTCGTTTGTTATTTGTTATTTATTTTTCGCGTAACATACATTTATTTTTTTTAAATTTTCCAAATCAATATTCTTTTTTTTAGGTGCCTTTATCCCGGCTATCATCGAGTTCATCATCTCAACTTTATTGATCCATAGTCTCAAGTTATCGATGAGACAGAAAAACAACAAGGAGTGGATACCCCAAACAGATTTCGGTTGATGAATACGAGGAAACCATTAACAACGTGAAAGGGAGGCATATAGATTTGGTTATTGGTAATTCTAGTTAAGTTCGGGAGTATTGGTAATATCGCTGATTCGGTTTTATATGTTACTTTATTACATATATGTATTAGTAGAAAGTAAACTAGCTGTTTAAAAACTGTGATAGCTTCAGAACACAATTTCCATTTGTTGTGTAACCCCTGTAAATAGTGCGCATTATACTAATTTTTAAATAAAATTAAACTAAACCGTGCCATTGCTTTTTTGATTTGAAGAATTGTTTTATTCCGGCCTGTTCCAGTTTTCACTCGAAAGTGAATTTGTTAACATTGGCGGATTTTCCTTTAAAGGCCTCTTTACAACTCAGTAGGAGGTGAAATTTCTTGGGTGTTGGATATAAGTCCCCAAAAAAAAGGTCCCCAAAATAAAAATGAAAAAAGCCCCCAAAATTTGGGGGTTATTTCTTATGAAATAATTCCCCAATTTAAAAAAACGAAATATCTCCCCAATTCCAAAAAGGCGGCAACACAAAAAAAATGAAAGAGGGCTCCAAAAATTGGGGGGGGGGGTTATTTTAAATCAAATATATGTCCACAATTAAAAAAACGAAATAACACCCCAAACTTTTTTTAGGTGTTTTGTTTGTGTATTTTACGTTTTTCTTTCATTATTTAAAATTAAATAAAGACTTGCAAAGTATTTTCAACTATTTTTCTGCAATAAGGAAACCTAAGAAGAAAAGGTTAAATACTTTAAGAATCAATCTTGGCGTGTGTCATAGCACCCTCAACTTCTAAGAACTTATAAAAAACAAAGAGTCTATAAGATTACACAGGTCGACAAAAATATTGCCGAAGACTAAACGCTGCATGACCTGAAAGGATTTTAGCTGTAGATTACTACCTCATACTTGGAAACTTTCCATCACGTCACAGTTTTGAGAAAACCGTGATCAAAGTTCCAAATTTTCGATTTTTAGGCACTTTTTGCGGCTTAATAGCAAGAAAACCCTTCGTAGCCCAAAGTCACGATTTAGCGGAAATGGTACTTCGAACCTTTAACTTCAATCACCAAAGAACAAAAGAAGTTGACTCACACAGGAATCGAACCCACGACCTGGTGCGATTTTAAAGGCGATTCGCCCGTAAAGTTAGCTAAATTTTCTAACTCACTTGTTTTGACCTGTCAACTACACACACATGTACATAACATGTTTTACATGTATGTATCCATTTATTGCGTCTTAAAACTTTCGTTTGAATCTTGGTAGTTTTGAGGCAAACTTTTAATGCTCGAATCCATGGCGATTTTCCTTAAATTTAAGCTAATCACCCTAAAAAAAATGTTTCGTAGTTTTCGGTTCGATTTTGATTTTTTTTAGGGCGACTTTTCTAGTATTTAGGTCAAAAAATTTATGGGTGTAGTAGTGAATTCACAAAATATTCAGAAACGGTGGAATGGTTTTATATGACATGCTTAAAGAAGGAAACATTAAACATTTTTGTCTTAAATATGATTTCATATTTCCTTATCGATAACACAGGTCGACAAAATCAGGACTTTTTTATGGCCCAAGACTAAACGCTACAAAACGTGAAAGGATTTTAACTGTAGATTACTACCTCATACTTGGAATATTTTTATCACGTCACATTTCTGAGAAATCCGTGGTCAAAGTTCCAAATGCTGACCATAAAAAACTCAATGTTTTTTGTATCTTCTGGGAACCTACAAAATAATTAATATTTTATAAAGTTGCATAAGCACAATATCAATATATATCTTTCGCAGGTCTTACGATATGCTGATCGAATAGATGGCACTATTTTCTGCTCCTAGAACGCCATTAACGTTCGACGTTGTTGTTTTATATCAATCAGAGCGATTATTATACCCGTTACTCGTAGAGTAAAGTATGTAACAATTAGAAGGAAGCGTTTCCGACCCTATAAAGTATATATATTGTTGATCAGGGTCACTAGCCGAGTCGATATAGCCATATCCGTCTGTCCATTGTAAGGAAGCTCTCAGGCTGGGATAGTTACTCAGGGCTCCCAGGGTCACTTACAATAATTTGTTTAAGTTCAAGGACTTCAGGGAGGGGGCGAGATAAACCAACCCTAGACGGACCCTGTGGCCGGGGTTATTTCCCAAAGATGCCGACCATGGGCCGAAACCTGCAGCGGGTTTAGATTTCGACAATCGAGTACAGGACTCCGTTGAAATCTCCACCCGCCACACGCTCCGGGATCCGCACTGCCCTTAGACCCGACAAACGAGTGCAAGACTCCGTCGTGATCCACGGCCACTGCGTACCCCAGGACCGGTGATAGCTTCGGATCCGACAATCGAGTGCAAGACTCCGTCGCAATCCTTAGCCATCACACGGTTCGACCACGATCGGCGGAAGGGTTTTCCTAGATGGGGAAAAATAAAGGACTGGCGAATTTAATTTCCCCTCCTAAAATCACACACAGACACAGAATATAACAGGCGATATAAATTTTAGTGCGAAGCACTTGAGTTCATTTATTGTTTTAAAGCTCGAATTTGGGTTTTTTCTAAGGGGGGGGCGTACAAAGTCTTTTGCCACGCCACTCTAGTCAAGTCGGTCGAAAAATGTTTAAAGGTCGGGAAAAATAAAGCGAGCGCTTACGTTTCCTCCCACAGCAGATCCAGCCAGTCGATTTCCCATGCCCCTGCGGCGGCAACCGGGTCGTAGACTGCTTCCACTCCTTCACCACTATTACTCGACATTTTCACTTGTCGTCTTTTTGCACTTGTTCGGTTTCACGGCGGGGCGGGTTTTCCCGGGGTTTTGCGGAGTTATCAATCTGGCGCGCGCGAAGTCTCAAGAGTAATTAACCTTCCTTCTCCTAGATATCTGCTCACGTACCCCTCCTTTTGCATTCCGTCGGCGTCGCTGCCGCTGCGCTTCAGCTTTTTTTTCCAGGCAGAGTTATTTCCCCCTGCTCGAAAACACCGATCGAGTTGTGTTCAGACGAACACTAGTAAAAATAAAATATAATACTTTATAAGCTCTGTGCATGTCATGTGACAATTGTAAATCGATCCAGAGCCATAAACTATGATCTGTAATTGTAGACCCTACAAGGGAGCGGTGTTAGCACTTGTAATCTGTAAGTGCAGGCCACTTGAGCCTAACCGAAGATAATCACTTGAGATGCTTCTCACACTGCACCAAGGGTTCCTGTGCGGGGGTCAAATGATAACTCTCCCGCTCAGGCAGACGCGGCCTCTGCGTAGGCCACAGATAAGACCAGAATACGATTTTCATGTTAGTTTCCTAAGCAGGGACTTAGAAAATAAAATTCAGTTTTTATACAGAACTCAACTGAAAAGGTTGTTTTATTTAATTCATCCCTTTCATTTTGGTCCTTCGACAACGCTGCAGTTTTCCCCCACCAGTGGTAAGAGACTCAGAACTTAGGCCAGCACCTAAAAAAATAAAATCTGTAACACTTGCAGTTTTTGTTAAGGTGTAAATGAATAGTTGACTCTTGTTATCCCCCACCAGTGGTAAGAAACAGAGTAAAAAATTTATAAAAATCAAAAAGATATAAAAGAATCTTTTCTGATATAATACAAAATTTATTCAATTGTAAGTATTGCAACAAAAAAGTCAAAGTTTGTTGTGAAAGTGGTCGAGAAATCGACAAATTACAAAATAAAAATAATTTTGCCATCGAGCAATTATTATTTTTGGCGTTTTCGAGGCCTTCAAACATCGAAAAAGTGATTTAATAAAATCAGGCGTATTCGAGGCCGACATCGAAAAAGTTAAAACGTGAAGAAAAAGTGACTCCCAAATTTATTGAAAAAATAACGGGTATAATAATATCAAAGTGACCCCAAAAAATAAAAGAAATACAAATAAATAAGTGACTCCCAATATAAAAACAAAAGCAAAAAAAAAAATTAAATCATCTGTAAAACACCTAACCTGCACACAAGGACTCCAGGACTTCAAGGACTTCAGCGCGTCTACGACTACTACAACTACAAGAGCGAGGACAGCATCGGAACAAATTAACAAGCATCAACAGCGGAAAAAACAAATAACATTGAAGATTCAGCAGCGACAACAACAGCGGCAACAAAATATAGGATCAGATAAGTCCTATCTATCAAATTAAAATTTTTTAAAATTACAAATATTGTATAAAAATATTATCTAAGTTTTCGATCATTAAATCCAAATTTAAATAATTACAAATAATATAAAAAGTAAAAAGTATATATAAAAATGTTGTCCGATCAAACTATCGCGCTGATCAAAAGGCAGGTGGAGATCACAAACGCCAGTAAGGCGCTTGAAGATCTCCCGAGCTTATCATTTGAATATTTAAAGAAATTTGATGAGCTGAAAGCCGAGTGCATCCAAAACCATAAAGCTCTGGTTCATATTGGAGTAGTCGACCATGACTACTTCGTTAAGAGTCATTATGAACAAATGCTCTCGATTTTTAATAGAATTAAAGTAAGAATAGATACAGTGTTAGCTGATTCTGATAAGTCCGAGGGAAAATTAATGGCAAACGAGCAGAAAATAGAAACAAATTTAAGCTGCGAAAGCCAGTTAGATATAGCGATTGAGCAGTTAGAAAGGTATTTAAAAGACACATTTGAGGACATTCAAAACGATAAAATTAAAACTTTTGAAATTAGGATTGGGAAGATAAATTTTTATTGGGATAAGCTAGTTCTTTTAAAGCAGGGAAACACTACGGACGTCACGATTAGAAGGTATAATGATATATTGGAAGAATTAGCATTCGATATATCCATGGTTACCAAAGATATGAGAAAAAACTCGAGGAAATTGTGCCTAATAAGGTAGAAGTTGGAAATCATAAAATTGATGATTTGCCAACGCTACCTAAAATTCAGGTACCCACATTTTATGACGATTCCAAAGATTGGGACCTATTTTATGAGTTATTTAATGAACTCATACATTTAAGGGAGGATCTCAGTCCTTCCTTAAAATTTAATTACCTTAAAATCTCACTTAAGGGAGAAGCCAGGAATGTGGTTTCTCACTTATTGTTGGGATCAGGTGAAAACTATGAGGCCGCTTGGGAATTGTTAACCAAGCGGTATGAAAATAAAAGGAAAATTTTTTCCGATCAGATTAATCGCCTTCTTGATCTCCAAAATCTAAATGTGGAATCAGTTCGGCAATTAAGAATGTTTATTGACACAATTAATGAGTCAATTCACATGATAAAATTAAAGGCACAAATTTCTGACGAGGTTGATATAGTTTTTGCACACATAATAATAAGAAAATTTAACAAAGAAGCTCTGCAACTATATGAGAGCCATGTTAAAAAAACTAAAGAAATTCAAGCATTGTCCGATGTCATTGATTTTTTAGAGCAACGACTCAGTTCGATTAGCTCAGTTCAGGATGAAAAACCTGGTAAAAAAGTGTTCAGTAGCAATATGAAAGAGTTGTCTACTAACAGTTGTCCGATGTGCAAAAGTACGGGACATTTGATACTTCAGTGTCAAAAATTTAAGGCTTTGAATCCATCTGAACGGATGGAAAAAGTAAAAAAGGCACATTTGTGTTTTAAATGCCTTAAACATTCATATAGTAAGAAATGTCAAAGTGACATTTCATGTTCGATTTGTAAGAAAAATCACCATAGTATGCTACACATTTACGTCAAATCTAAAACAGACCAAAAAGTGGAAAAAACTAATGAAAATAAAGTAAACTCGTGTATGACATCGGAACAAGCGTTGCTAGCTACAGCACGCATTCAAATTCAAACCTCTGAGGGAGGTTTCGAACATTTTAGAGCTTTGATCGACAGTGGTTCTCAAAGCACAATAATTTCAGAAGAATCTGCGCAGATTCTGAAATTGCCCAAAATTCGGTCTCAAACAGAGATCAGTGGAGTATCGTCCACGGGAAAGTGCATCTCGAAGCACAAGGTAAATCTTTCAATTAAACGAAATAATTCCCAAAAAACGATAAGAGTTGAAGCACTTATACTTCCAAAACTTATGAGGGCTCTCCCAGTCAACACAGTTAATGTTGACAAAACAAAGTGGGAGAAGTACAATTTGGCTGACCCAGACTTTAATAAGCCGGGTCGTGTAGATCTGATAATTGGGGCAGATCTATACACTCACATTCTGCAGAATGGAGTGGTCAAAATTAATGGCCTCCTCGGTCAAAAAACCGATTTCGGGTGGATTGTCTCTGGATGCAAAAAATCCAAAGGTAAGAAGACAATTGTAGCAACCACCATCGAATTAAAAGATATGGATCGGTATTGGGAAGTTGAGGAAGAAGACAAAAATGATATCGAATCTGAAATATGTGAAAATTATTTCATAAAAACTACAAAAAAAGGTTCAGATGGTCGATACATTGTGTCAATTCCATTTAAAGATGATGTCACCTTAGGAGATTCGAAGAAACAAGCAATGGCTCGTTTCATGAATCTTGAGAAAAAATTAAAAAGAAATGAAAAACTAAGGTTAGACTATGCTAAATTCATGCATGAATATATGGATTTAGGTCACATGGTCGAAGTGCAGGAAGAAGGAAAATACTTTTTACCTCACCAGTAAGAGTTGTTTTTGACGCTTCAGCAAAAACAACTAATAATAAAAGTTTGAACGACATAATGTGGGTTGGTCCACGAGTTCAAAAAGATATTTTTGACATTATCATTAAATGGCGAAAATGGGAATTTGTAGTATCTGCGGACGTTGAAAAAATGTATCGTCAGATAAATATTAATGATAATGATCAACAGTACCAATATATTTTATGGAGAGATTCTCCAGATGAAAAAATTAAAAATTATAAATTGACAACAGTCACATATGGTACAGCATCTGCACCATATTTAGCTACTAGAGTTCTAGTAGATATTGCTGATAAATGCAAAAACAAAGATGTAAGTGAGATAATTAGGAATGATTTTTATATGGATGACCTAATGACTGGGGCTGATTCTATAGAAAATGCCAATAATTTAATTAAATTAATTTCTCAAGAATTACAAAAAGTGGGAATGAATTTAAGAAAATGGATATCGAACAGTTCAAAAATAATGGAAACTGTAGAAGATACAGGAGATAACAAGGTTCTCACTCTTGTGGAAAATGAAAGCGTAAAAACCCTGGGGCTTCAATGGGAACCGCAGAAAGATTTATTTAAATTCAAAGTAAATTGCGGGGACTCGAAAAACATTAACAAAAGGATAGTGTTATCAACATTATCAAAAATATATGACCCTTTGGGATGGCTGGCTCCTGTAACTATTTTAGGAAAACTTTTTATTCAAAAACTATGGATAAAAAAGAGTGAATGGGATCAAGAATTATCCAAGGAAGATAAAGATTATTGGGTAAATTTTAAGGAAAATTTATTGCTTTTAGAAGAGATTCGAATCCCAAGATGGATTAGTTCAAAAAATTGTTCAATAATACAGCTTCATGGATTTGCTGACGCTTCCGAAAAGGCATATGCAGCAGTGGTATATGCTAAAGTAGGGAATTGTGTAAACATAGTAGCCAGCAAAAGTAGAATTAATCCAATTAAAAATAGAAAAACTATTCCCAAGCTAGAGTTATGTGCAGCTCACTTGCTTAGTGAATTGATCAAACGAATAATTGAATCCATTGATACCAAAGTAGAAATCTATGCTTGGAGTGATTCCACTATAACTTTAGCATGGATTAAAAATGGTGATAGTAAGGTCAAGTTCATTAGACGAAGAACGGATGACATTCGAAAACTAACTAATACCGAATGGAACCATGTGAAGTCTGAAGAAAATCCTGCAGATTTATCATCTAGAGGAATTATTTCTAGCCAACTGACCACCTGTGATTTATGGTGGAAAGGTCCGAAATGGCTATCTGAGCCCAAGGAGCATTGGCCTAGACAGCAATCCAAAGAAGATGTGGTTTTGGTAAATTCTATTCTAAATAACAAAACCGATGACCCCATTTACAAATTATTGGAGAATTTTTCCAGCATTGAAAAAATTATACAAATAATAGTATATTGAAATAGATTCATTCGATCAAAAATTAAGAAAGAATCTTTTCCTTCTTTTCTATCGGTAAAGGAGCTGAATCGAGCTGAAAAGATCGATATTAAAAAGCAGCAAGAATATCAATTCAGTCTAGAGATAAAATGCCTGGAAACAAAAAAAGAAATTAAGACAAGTAATAGTATTTGTGTGTATAGCTACCAAGGCTATTCATCTAGAAATGGTAAGTGATTTAACCTCGGATGCATTTCTAGCAGCCCTAAGAAGATTTATTGCTAGAAGAGGAAAAGTTGCCAATATCTATTCAGATAACGGAACAAATTTCGTAGGAGCTTCAAGAAAGTTGGATCAAGAGTTTGTTAAAGCAATCAAAGAAAACACAATGATTGCCGCGCAGCTTGAAAAAGATAGAATTGATTGGCATTTTATCCCCCCGGCAGGACCTCACTTCGGAGGTATTTGGGAATCTGGAGTTAAATCCATGAAGCATCATTTGAAACGGGTAATAGGGGAAAATAGTCTGACATACGAAGAGATGTCAACCCTTTTATGTCAAATAGAAGCATGCCTGAATTCAAGACCATTGTATACTTCTGAGAATGAAATGGATCAACATGAAGTATTAACTCCAGCTCATTTCTTGATTGGTAGACCACCGTTAGAGATTGTTGAACCAATTGAAAACGAGAAAATTGGTAATTTAGATAGGTGGAAATTAATCCAAAAAATTAGAAGAGATTTCTGGGTTAAATGGAAAGAGGAGTATTTGCATACTCTACAACAGAGAAACAAATGGAAGAGGGAAAGTCCAAATATAGAGAAAGGACAAATTGTCTT
The DNA here is from genome assembly GCA_037075285.1 of Drosophila lutescens. Lineage (NCBI taxonomy): Eukaryota > Metazoa > Arthropoda > Insecta > Diptera > Drosophilidae > Drosophila > Drosophila lutescens. The sequence continues at coordinate 29,261 of JBAMCF010000470.1, forward strand.
GTTGAAGGATGAGAACAGTCATCCAGCCAGGTGGCCAATGGGAAAGGTGGAAAAAGTCCATAAGGGTAAAGATGAAAAGGTTAGAGTGGTAGAAGTGAAATTACAAGATGGATTTATCACCAGACCAATAAGCAAAATTTGTCCCTTAGACGGAATAAAGTCTGTCGATAAAATGGAATCTGATCCCGAAGAGACAAAACCGAAAAGACAAACAAGAAGTACATCAAAGATCTCAAAACTTGGTTTTGTAATGGCTATGTTATTATTTATATTCTGCCAATTTGCTAATGCATCAGCTAAAGTTGATCAGCCAAGGTATGCAATAGAGAAGATAAATAAGACTTCGGCAATATATTTAGACCCAATGGGGGATGTTGAAATTGTAGCCTCCTCTTGGAATTTAATAATATTTTATAATATGGACGTTTACTTCGAAATGCTTAAAAAGGTAAAGAATTAATACCAAAAACAAGAGAGAACGCTATAGTCGGGTTGGTGTCCCGACTATCTAATACCCGTCACTCAGCTAAAGGGAGTGCGAACGCTGTACTCGGGTTGGTGTCCCGACTATCTATTGGGGCTAAAGGGAGTGCGAGGGAGATAGATATATGAACAATTTTGATTGCGTATAACTTTTTAATGAATGGTCCGATTTGAAAAATGTCTTCTACATTTCGATAGGTATTGATAAACACAATAAAACTGCATTTTTACTTTTCCGAAATATTGAAATTTTTAAAATCGTATATAAGCGATTGTGGGCGTTAGAGGGGGCGTGGCACCCTTTTGAAACAAACTTGCGCTGCGTAGGAACTCCTAGAATCTGCATGCAAAACGCCAATCTTCTAGCTTTTATAGTTTCCGAGATCTCAGCGTTCATACAGACAGACGGACAGACGGACAGACGGACAGACAGACAGACAGACGGACAGACGGACAGACGGACAGACGGACATGGCTAGATCGACTCGGCTAGTGATCCTGATCAAGAATATATATACTTTATAGGGTCGGAAACGTTTCCTTCTAGCTGTTACATACTTTTGCACGAATACAATATACCCTTTTACTCTACGAGTAACGGGTATAATGAGGGTAATTTGCGAACGGCTTCATAGTTTTGAGGATCAATGCCTTTTAGTTCTGAGTAACACAGAAAGGCAGATCTCAGACATAGAAGAAAATAATAAACTTTTTATGGCTCAGGGAAAATCAAGAAGTAAACGTGCTCCATTTGGTTTTATGGGATCGCTTTATCACATTCTATTTGGAATAATGGATGAAGACGACAGAATACAAATGGAGGATAATATGAAAAACTTATTAAGCAATCAGCATAGCCTTAACGAGTTAAGTAGGAAACAAACTTCCTTAGTCGATTCTACGACTAACATATTAAAGAAAACGACTGATGAAGTTAACTCAAATTTTAAAGGAATGAACGAAAGAATCAAGAACATGACGGCGGTATTGCAAGAATCTTATTATGTGTACAAAGAGTCTATCAACTTTTTTATGATAACCAAACAGCTAAGTAACATTATAGATGAATGCGAGAAAATTCAATAATGTATCATAAGCCTATTAATAGACATAAATCATGGCCGACTTAATACGAACATATTAAGACCTAGTCAGCTAAAGGGTGAGATCTCCAAAATAAAAGACAGTTTGTCTGAAAGTTTAGTATTGGGAAAGGGAAAAGAACAGGCACAGAATTAAAGGAGGTTTACACATTATTGACGGCTAGAAGTTTATTTGTGGATAAAAAATTAATAATTAATGCCAAAATACCATTGTTTGTTAGACATGCTTCAGTACTTTATAAAATTTTCCCAGTTCCGGTTAAATTGGACTACCGCATGATTACAGTGCATGTAGATTCTCAGTACTTAATTTATAATTTCGAGATCGATGCATATCACCTTATGGCAGAATCTACTATTAATAAATGTCAAAGGTGGCAGTCGAATAAAAGAGTTTGCGAGGGAAGTTGGCCTTGGAGTAGTGCTAACGACAATAGTTGTGAGATTAAACCTCTCAAACCAAATAAGGCATCGAACTGCAGGTATAAATCGATTGTTGAGAGTAAGTCATATTGGGTTGAGTTGGAAAGGAAAAGTAGTTGGCTTTTTAAAGTTCAAAACAATTCTGTTGGGAAAGGGAAAAGAACAGGCACAGAATTAAAGGAGGTTTACACATTATTGACGGCTAGAAGTTTATTTGTGGATAAAAAATTAATAATTAATGCCAAAATACCATTGTTTGTTAGACATGCTTCAGTACTTTATAAAATTTTCCCAGTTCCGGTTAAATTGGACTACCGCATGATTACAGTGCATGTAGATTCTCAGTACTTAATTTATAATTTCGAGATCGATGCATATCACCTTATGGCAGAATCTACTATTAATAAATGTCAAAGGTGGCAGTCGAATAAAAGAGTTTGCGAGGGAAGTTGGCCTTGGAGTAGTGCTAACGACAATAGTTGTGAGATTAAACCTCTCAAACCAAATAAGGCATCGAACTGCAGGTATAAATCGATTGTTGAGAGTAAGTCATATTGGGTTGAGTTGGAAAGGAAAAGTAGTTGGCTTTTTAAAGTTCAAAACAATTCTAAGGCTAGAATTCAGTGTAGCAACTCAAAAATAGAGATAGTTGATTTACCTGAACAAGGAATAATGACTTTGAGGTCAGATTGTACTGCTCGAACTGATGATAAACAAGAGAGAACGCTATAGTCGGGTTGGTGTCCCGACTATCTAATACCCGTCACTCAGCTAAAGGGAGTGCGAACGCTGTACTCGGGTTGGTGTCCCGACTATCTATTGGGGCTAAAGGGAGTGCGAGGGAGATAGATATATGAACAATTTTGATTGCGTATAACTTTTTAATGAATGGTCCGATTTGAAAAATGTCTTCTACATTTCGATAGGTATTGATAAACACAATAAAACTGCATTTTTACTTTTCCGAAATATTGAAATTTTTAAAATCGTATATAAGCGATTGTGGGCGTTAGAGGGGGCGTGGCACCCTTTTGAAACAAACTTGCGCTGCGTAGGAACTCCTAGAATCTGCATGCAAAACGCCAATCTTCTAGCTTTTATAGTTTCCGAGATCTCAGCGTTCATACAGACAGACGGACAGACGGACAGACAGACAGACAGACGGACAGACGGACAGACGGACATGGCTAGATCGACTCGGCTAGTGATCCTGATCAAGAATATATATACTTTATAGGGTCGGAAACGTTTCCTTCTAGCTGTTACATACTTTTGCACGAATACAATATACCCTTTTACTCTACGAGTAACGGGTATAAATATTAGTTGCTCAACACAGTATTCAGTTAGAAGATCAGGGAACATTAGCTTTGTCTTACATTGGAGAAGTTAACGAGACACCAAGGATTATTTGGAACCCGCTCGACATGCCATTAATTAACCATACGGACGAAATCAATCGTTTATCAAAGCAAATTCAATATTTAAAAACTCACAAGCTAGAATTGAGGGAATTAGATTTTCACCATTTAACTGGACATGCATCCCTAATTTTAGCAATTGTAATAATAATTATATTAACTATATATTTTATAAGAAAAATAAAAATACGAAGGCAGTTACAAGCCATAGCATTACCCAGCGGTATGCTTAATATTTAAAGTTGTAAACCCAATAAATAAATGTTATAAAAATGTTTAATGTTATAAAATAAATAAATTCATTAAAATGTTAAAACGCAATAATTGCAAGCCGTGGAAAGGTGTGAAAATTATTATGCAAAATAAAATATATCGAATTAATACAGTCCACTAATTTTGTATTGCAATGTTTTTGAGAATAAATAAAATAAATTGTAATTAACACATACACCTAATCTTGCCGGCCCTTGCCAGAATGTTCAGACGAACACTAATAAAAATAAAATATAATACTTTATGAGCTCTGTGCATGTCATGTGACAATTGTAAATCGATCCAGAGCAGGCCACTTGTAAGTGCAGGCCACTTGAGCCTAACCGAAGATAATCACTTGAGATGCTTCTCACACTGCACCAAGGGTTCCTGTGCGGGGGTCAAATGATAACTCTCCCGCTCAGGCAGACGCGGCCTCTGCGTAGGCCACAGATAAGACCAGAATAAGATTTTCATGTTAGTTTCCTAAGCAGGGACTTAGAAAATAAAATTCAGTTTTAATACAGAACTCAACTGAAAAGGTTGTTTTATTTAATTCATCCCTTTCAAGTTGGATGCCATTTGGTTCGATTGTGCGTTGAAAGCTTGGGTGTGTGCGGGTGTTCGCACTGTTCGACGGTGCAGATGCTGATATTTCGCGAGTGTGAGGGCGTTGAGTTGCGTGTGGATGCTGATGAGTGGATGATGAGAGCGTGTTGGAATGGTTCGAAGCAGAGAGCGAGAGCGAGAGTGTTCGATCGTTGAGTTGCGTGTGGATGCTGATGAGTGGGTGATGAGAGCGTTGAGTCCCGTGTGGATGCTGATGAGTGGGTGATGAGAGCGTGTTGGAACGAGAACGAAGCAGAGAGCGAGAGCGAGAGTGTTCGATGGTGGGTTCTGTGTGGATGCTGATGAGTGTGAGCGCGTGTTGGAACTGCGTGCCACTATGGGTAATTTGACCACTTTTTGTGGCATTAATTAATAACTCGAAAACGAAGCAACATTTTTGGGCTCTGTTTTTAGAATTAAGTTAATAATAATGAAATCTATTCATTTTATCTAAAATGGGCGTGGTCGGCCTTTTTCTTAATTTTTTATTTTTTAATATTAAATTAAAAAAAATTTTTTTGTTTAGTAAGAATAACTGTAATATAATATTATTTTATAAAAAATAAAAGTGGTCCTACCTTTTTTTTTACACGAAATCTAATTTTGTTTATTTTTTGTGCGCGCTTCCGAGCAGCTGCGCTTGCAGCTTGAATTAATAAACTAGCATTGCCTGCCTTAAATGATGCTAGATCGGAAGCTTCTTTTCTCTGGGTTCTTTCCTTTTTTGATAGGTAAGACAGAGCTGGCCGTCCAACAGGTCCTATTCGTTTTTGAATGGGTACAACTGTATGGGAGCTTAGCCAAGAAGAATGACATCGCTTGAATTGCTTTAAGTTTCTTTTAGCCTTTAGCCAGTAATCGCATATTTTATAATAAATGATTTTACTTCTGGCTTCTAAAAGTTTCTCATCGTGACTAGTACAAGGTCCACATATAGCCGATCTCATATAATTGAATATTGCAATTTCCTTGAAACTCTTCTTCGCCTCTGACATCCAGCTTTCAAACAGCGCGCTGTTTGCAAAAGTTAGGTTGGTACCTAAAAAGTTAAATATCAGAGAAAGTGCGCAAAAGTGCACTTTTATACTAACTGAGTATAATAAGAATTGACTACTCTACAACATAAAATAAGTTTTGGAGCTGGAAAGAGCTGGACTCACTTTGTAGCTCTATTTAAAGATTATAATTTACTACATGTTTTAAGTTTTTTTAAGGTTAGAACTTACACCAGATTATAGGGACACCACAATCAAAATCTACAATTCACGATCACAAACACATATTACAAACCCCTCTGAATGGACTGCATTTCAAAAACAGCACTTAAATTGATCAATTTCACACTTTTTTTAACTTTTAAGTTTTAAGGAAAATTTGCGTTTTACCAGCGCTGCCACCTCGTTCGAACAACGGCTGGCTTTCACAGCTGATTAATTAACAGTGGTGCGCTGTGTTAAATTTTTCTGTTAGTAACATTTGAGATTGATGTTATCCTAATACATTGTGATTAAAAAAAGCAATTTCTAACGACTTTTGAAAAATGGGTTTTGGCCAAAAAAAGTGATCAAATTACCCATAGTGCGTGCAGATGCTGATGTGCATTGAAATGCGTGTGTGTGTGTGAGCGTTTCAAATGCTGATGAGTGGGTGATGAGAGCGTTGAGTTCCGTGTGGATGCTGATGAGTGGATGATAAGAGCGTGTTGGAACGAGAACGAGGGTGTGGATGCTGGCGGTGTTGGGTACGTTGGCTATTAAAAGGCTAAACTAATATTAAACTCTTCATGAGTCTTACATGGCTATAAAAATATTCCTACATGACTACAAAAATTCCTACATGTCTACAAAAATTAGTCGGCAATTGTGGGGGCCGTTTTACGGTTCCTCACACCATCTGTCCGTCTGTCTGTCTGTCCGTATGAACGCTGAGATCTCGGAAACTACAAAAGCTAGAAGGTTGAGATTTCCCACACATATTCTTGGGCTTCCTACGCAGCGCAAGTTTATTTCAAAAAGGTGCCAGGCCCCCTCTAACGCCCATAATCGCCCACTAACGATTTTAAAATGTGTCTGGCGCCAAACCTTTAAAGATTTCCGAGAAGTATAAATGCAATTTTGTTGTGTATATTTATACCTATCGAAATGTAGAAGACATTTTTCAAATTGGACCATTCATTAAAAAGTTATTCGCAATCAAAAAAAATGTTATATATCTATCTCCCTCGCACTCCCTTTAGCTTAGTGACTGGTATTAGATAGTCGGGACACAAACCCGATTATAGCGTTCTCTCTTGTTTTTAAGTACGACTCTTCCTCGTTTACACGATTTTGGCACTTTTAGACCTATATAAGTCATTTAAACAAGAAAAATGAAATGAGTCCCCAAAAATTGGGCTTGGGGACTTATTTCATTTCTACTTTTGAGGACTTATTGCATATGAAATAAGTCCCTAATTTTTCATCAACAATTTTTTCCCAAAAAATGAAAAAACTCCCCAAAATGACATCTAAAATCGTTGTTGTTGTCCCCATACAAATTTTTGGGGACTTATTTAATTTTTTTTTGGACTTATTTCTTGGGTACTTATTTCTCAGAGCCGAATTTTTTATGTTTAAAGCCCGTTAACATAGTCTGTTGTTATTCCGGTGAAATAATTTGAAAAAAATGTTAGCAACACTCAGAAAAAAGAAATTCCTAGATTTAAGGAAACATGGACTACATTGCCTAAAATGGTGATTTAAGGCCATTGTGGACTTAAAAATAGTACAAATGGCCATGAATGTTAAATTTAAGGCCATAAATTTTATGGAATCAATAGCGTAAAAAATAGTCCACTACCTTAAAAATAGCACATGCCCATAAACAATATTAAAACAAGAGAGAACGTTATAGTCGGGTGCCCCGACTATCAGATACCCGTTACTCAGGTAAAGGGAGTGCGAGGGAGATGGAGATAGAAACTTTGATCACGCATAACTTTTTAACGAATGGTCCGATTTGAAAAATTCTACATTTCGATAGGTATTGATAAACACAATAAAACTGCATTTTTACTTTTCCGAAATATTTAAATTTTTAAAATCGTATATCAGCGATTGTGGGCGTTAGAGGGGGCGTGACACTTTTTTAAAACAAACTTGCGCTGCGTAGGAACTCCTAGAATCTGCATGCAAAATGCCAATCTTCTAGCTTTTATAGTTTTCGAGATCTCAGCGTTCATCCAGACAGACAGACAGACAGACAGACAGACAGACAGACAGACAGACGGACAGACAGACGGACAGACGGGCAGGGCTAGATCGACTCGGCTAGTGATCCTGATCAAGAATATATATACTTTAAAGGGTCGGAAACGCTCCCTTCTCCCTGTTACATACTTTTGCACGAATACAATATACCCTTTTACTCTACGAGTAACGGGTATAACAAGAGAGATCGCTATAGTCGGGTTGGTGTCCTGACTATCTAATACCCGTCACTCAGCTAAAGGGAGTGCGAGGGAGATGGATATATAATATTTTTTTGATTGCGAATAACTTTTTAATAAATGGTCCGATTTCAAAAATGTCTTCAAAATTTCGATAGGTATAAATATACACAACAAAATTGCACTTATACTTCTTGGAAATCTTCAAAGGTGTGGGCGCCAGACACATTTTGAAATCGTTAGTGGGCGATTGTGGGGGCGTTAGAGGGGGCGCGGCACCTTTTTGAAATAAACTTGCGCTGCGTAGGAGGCCAAGAAAATGTGTGGGAAATGCCAATCTTCTAGCTTTTATAGTTTTCGAGATCTCAGCGTTCATACGGACGGACATGGCTAGATCGACTCGGCTAGTGATCCTGATCAAGAATATATATACTTTATGGGGTCGGAAACGCTTCCTTCTCCCTGTTACATACTTTTGCACGAATACAATATACCCTTTTACTCTACGAGTAACGGGTATAACAAGAGAGATCGCTATAGTCGGGTTGGTGTCCCGACTATCTAATACCCGTCACTCAGCTAAAGGGAGTGCGAGGGAGATGGATATATAATATTTTTTTGATTGCGAATAACTTTTTAATAAATGGTCCGATTTCAAAAATGTCTTCAAAATTTCGATAGGTATAAATATACACAACAAAATTGCACTTATACTTCTTGGAAATCTTCAAAGGTGTGGGCGCCAGACACATTTTAAAATCGTTAGTGGGCGATTGTGGGGGCGTTAGAGGGGGCGCGGCACCTTTTTGAAATAAACTTGCGCTGCGTAGGAAGCCCAAGAAAATGTGTGGGAAATGCCAATCTTCTAGCTTTTATAGTTTTCGAGATCTCAGCGTTCATACGGACGGACATGGCTATATCGACTCGGCTAGTGACCCTGATCAAGAATATATATACTTTAAAGGGTCGGAAACGCTCCCTTCTCCCTGTTACATACTTTTGCACGAATACAATATACCCTTTTACTCTACGAGTAACGGGTATAACAAGAGAGATCGCTATAGTCGGGTTGGTGTCCCGACTATCTAATACCCGTCACTCAGCTAAAGGGAGTGCGAGGGAGATGGATATATAATATTTTTTTGATTGCGAATAACTTTTTAATAAATGGTCCGATTTCAAAAATGTCTTCAAAATTTCGATAGGTATAAATATACACAACAAAATTGCACTTATACTTCTTGGAAATCTTCAAAGGTGTGGGCGCCAGACACATTTTAAAATCGTTAGTGGGCGATTGTGGGGGCGTTAGAGGGGGCGCGGCACCTTTTTGAAATAAACTTGCGCTGCGTAGGAAGCCCAAGAAAATGTGTGGGAAATGCCAATCTTCTAGCTTTTATAGTTTTCGAGATCTCAGCGTTCATACGGACGGACATGGCTATATCGACTCGGCTAGTGACCCTGATCAAGAATATATATACTTTAAAGGGTCGGAAACGCTCCCTTCTCCCTGTTACATACTTTTGCACGAATACAATATACCCTTTTACTCTACGAGTAACGGGTATAACAAGAGAGATCGCTATAGTCGGGTTGGTGTCCCGACTATCTAATACCCGTCACTCAGCTAAAGGGAGTGCGAGGGAGATGGATATATAATATTTTTTTGATTGCGAATAACTTTTTAATAAATGGTCCGATTTCAAAAATGTCTTCAAAATTTCGATAGGTATAAATATACACAACAAAATTGCATTTATACTTCTTGGAAATCTTCAAAGGTGTGGGCGCCAGACACATTTTAAAATCGTTAGTGGGCGATTGTGGGGGCGTTAGAGGGGGCGCGGCACCTTTTTGAAATAAACTTGCGCTGCGTAGGAAGCCCAAGAAAATGTGTGGGAAATGCCAATCTTCTAGCTTTTATAGTTTTCGAGATCTCAGCGTTCATACGGACGGACATGGCTATATCGACTCGGCTAGTGACCCTGATCAAGAATATATATACTTTAAAGGGTCGGAAACGCTTCCTTCTAGCTGTTACATACTTTTGCACAAATACAATATACCCTTGTACTCTACGAGTAACGGGTATAATAACGAAACCGTAAATTCAAGTAAATTATTTACCATAGGCTCATTCCACGTGAAACATGACAGGCAAATTTTTTAAAAATCATTTTAGAATTAATCTCTGATATGGAAATTCACGCAGCACTTGACACTCGTTTAAGTTATTTTAATATTTGGTATGCAACTTTGTGGGATAGCTTAATATCTTTCAATTCTTCAAACAAAAAATATTTTTTTTTTTACTACAGTAATATTGGTGATTACGTGATATATGGACAGCCCCAAAGTTTGATGAACTACAATCGTTGTCTTTCAAGGCTTCAGTGTATTTTTAGGAAAAGTGTCCCTAAAAGGAAAATAACCTGCAATCAAAGACGCTCTAAATTGCAGCATTTTACAAAAAACACATACATACACAGACAAAAAACAATAACACTCAAAATTTGTTTAAGATAAATCGAACTATAGTCTATAATCGGTGTTAAATAAACAATGTTTATTTTAAATGTTGCCCCATATGAGATGTTAGCTCAGAGTGCGCCGTTCACAAATATTATTATAATTAATTATTTTATAATAATTTTTTATCTAATTAATAATTTAAAAATAATTTTTTTTTCATATACACTTGTATATCAGAGATCGCTTAGACACATGTTCTTAACAGTATCTGATGGTGCGACTGGTAAGGTGTCTGCCCTTGAAGCGAGAGGACCCCGGTTCGAGTCCCACTGGTGCAAATAAGTTGGAAGTTTTTTTTTCAGTTGCAAAATGAATTTACTAATAATAATAAAAAGAAAATTAATGAAAAAAAACATGTCTTGTACTGGTCTCGAACCCGGTTCAAAAAAAAACCGGGAGCTGGCATAGTTTCCTCTGGGCTACGTCCTTATTAAATTTTCGAGTTGCTAACTGCTTTTGTAAGTTTAGATGGATATCTAAATGCTAAAATTTTTGGGTAGCATGGACTTTTTTTAAGACCATCATGGTCCATATTACCTCAGTTTAAGTCCTTTTTTCTTCAAAGGTGTGGGCGCCAGACACATTTTAAAATCGTTAGTGGGCGATTGTGGTGGCGTTAGAGGGGGCGCGGCACCTTTTTGAAATAAACTTGCGCTGCGTAGGAAGCCCAAGAAAATGTGTGGGAAATGCCAATCTTCTAGCTTTTATAGTTTTCGAGATCTCAGCGTTCATACGGACGGACATGGCTAGATCGACTCGGCTAGTGACCCTGATCAAGAATATATATACTTTAAAGGGTCGGAAACGCTCCCTTCTCCCTGTTACATACTTTTGCACGAATACAATATACCCTTTTACTCTACGAGTAACGGGTATAACAAGAGAGATCGCTATAGTCGGGTTGGTGTCCCGACTATCTAATACCCGTCACTCAGCTAAAGGGAGTGCGAGGGAGATGGATATATAATATTTTTTTGATTGCGAATAACTTTTTAATAAATGGTCCGATTTCAAAAATGTCTTCAAAATTTCGATAGGTATAAATATACACAACAAAATTGCACTTATACTTCTTGTAGAGGGGGCGCGGCACCTTTTTGAAATAAACTTGCGCTGCGTAGGAAGCCCAAGAAAATGTGTGGGAAATGCCAATCTTCTAGCTTTTATAGTTTTCGAGATCTCAGCGTTCATACGGACGGACATGGCTATATCGACTCGGCTAGTGACCCTGATCAAGAATATATATACTTTAAAGGGTCGGAAACGCTTCCTTCTAGCTGTTACATACTTTTGCACAAATACAATATACCCTTTTACTCTACGAGTAACGGGTATAATAACGAAACCGTAAATTCAAGTAAATTATTTACCATAGGCTCATTCCACGTGAAACATGACAGGCAAATTTTTAAAAAATCATTTTAGAATTAAGCTCTGATATGGAAATTCACGCAGCACTTGACACTCGTTTAAGTTATTTTAATATTTGGTATGCAACTTTGTGGGATAGCTTAATATCTTTCAATTCTTCAAACAAAAAATATTTTTTTTTACTACAGTAATATTGGTGATTACGTGATATATGGACAGCCCCAAAGTTTGATGAACTACAATCGTTGTCTTTCAAGGCTTCAGTGTATTTTTAGGAAAAGTGTCCCTAAAAGGAAAATAACCTGCAATCAAAGACGCTCTAAATTGCAGCATTTTACAAAAAACACATACATACACAGACAAAAAACAATAACACTCAAAATTTGTTTAAGATAAATCGAACTATAGTCTATAATCGGTGTTAGACATCTTTAAACAATGTTTATTTTAAATGTTGTCCCACCATGAGATGTTAGCTCAGAGTGCGCCGTTCACATTAATATTATTATAATTAATTATTTTATAATAATTTTTTAAATCAAATATTAATAATTTTAATATATAATTAATTTTTTTCAATATACATCTTGTATATGAGAGATCGCTTAGACACATGTACTTAACAGTATCTGATGGTGCGACTGGTAAGGTGTCTGCCCTTGAAGCGAGAGGACCCCGGTTCGAGTCCACTGGTGCAAATAAGTTGGAAGTTTTTTTTTCAGTTGCAAAATGAATTTACTAATAATAATAAAAAGAAAATTAATGAAAAAAAACATGTCTTGTACTGGTCTCGAACCCGGTTCAAAAAAAACCGGGAGCTGGCATAGTTTCCTCTGGGCTACGTCCTTATTAAATTTTCGAGTTGCTAACTGCTTTTGTAAGTTTAGATGGATATCTAAATGCTAAAATTTTTGGGTAGCATGGACTTTTTTTAAGACCATCATGGTCCATATTACCTCAGTTTAAGTCCTTTTTTCTTCAAAGGTGTGGGCGCCAGACACATTTTAAAATCGTTAGTGGGCGATTGTGGTGGCGTTAGAGGGGGCGCGGCACCTTTTTGAAATAAACTTGCGCTGCGTAGGAAGCCCAAGAAAATGTGTGGGAAATGCCAATCTTCTAGCTTTTATAGTTTTCGAGATCTCAGCGTTCATACGGACGGACATGGCTAGATCGACTCGGCTAGTGATCCTGATCAAGAATATATATACTTTAAAGGGTCGGAAACGCTTCCTTCTCCCTGTTACATACTTTTGCACGAATACAATATACCCTTTTACTCTACGAGTAACGGGTATAACAAGAGAGATCGCTATAGTCGGGTTGGTGTCCCGACTATCTAATACCCGTCACTCAGCTAAAGGGAGTGCGAGGGAGATGGATATATAATATTTTTTTGATTGCGAATAACTTTTTAATAAATGGTCCGATTTCAAAAATGTCTTCAAAATTTCGATAGGTATAAATATACACAACAAAATTGCACTTATACTTCTTGGAAATCTTCAAAGGTGTGGGCGCCAGACACATTTTAAAATCGTTAGTGGGCGATTGTGGGGGCGTTAGAGGGGGCGCGGCACCTTTTTGAAATAAACTTGCGCTGCGTAGGAAGCCCAAGAAAATGTGTGGGAAATGCCAATCTTCTAGCTTTTATAGTTTTCGAGATCTCAGCGTTCATACGGACGGACATGGCTATATCGACTCGGCTAGTGACCCTGATCAAGAATATATATACTTTTAAAGGGTCGGAAACGCTCCCTTCTCCCTGTTACATACTTTTGCACGAATACAATATACCCTTTTACTCTACGAGTAACGGGTATAACAAGAGAGATCGCTATAGTCGGGTTGGTGTCCCGACTATCTAATACCCGTCACTCAGCTAAAGGGAGTGCGAGGGAGATGGATATATAATATTTTTTTGATTGCGAATAACTTTTTAATAAATGGTCCGATTTCAAAAATGTCTTCAAAATTTCGATAGGTATAAATATACACAACAAAATTGCACTTATACTTCTTGGAAATCTTCAAAGGTGTGGGCGCCAGACACATTTTAAAATCGTTAGTGGGCGATTGTGGGGGCGTTAGAGGGGGCGCGGCACCTTTTTGAAATAAACTTGCGCTGCGTAGGAAGCCCAAGAAAATGTGTGGGAAATGCCAATCTTCTAGCTTTTATAGTTTTCGAGATCTCAGCGTTCATACGGACGGACATGGCTATATCGACTCGGCTAGTGACCCTGATCAAGAATATATATACTTTAAAGGGTCGGAAACGCTCCCTTCTCCCTGTTACATACTTTTGCACGAATACAATATACCCTTTTACTCTACGAGTAACGGGTTTAAAAATTAGTCTATAAACAAAAATACTTTTATTTTTATATTTTCAAGAAAATGTTTCTTAATTTTAAGATTTTTTGCCGTAAAGTATAGAAAAACAAGAGAGAACGCTATAGTCGGGTTTGTGTCCCGACTATCTAATACCCGTCACTCAGCTAAAGGGAGTGCGAACGCTGTACTCGGGTTGGTGTCCCGACTATCTATTGGGGCTAAAGGGAGTGCGAGGGAGATAGATATATAAACAATTTTGATTGCGTATAACTTTTTAATGAATGGTCCGATTTGAAAAATGTCTTCTACATTTCGATAGGTATTAATAAACACTATAAAATTGCGTTTATATATTTTTAAAATCTTAAAAGATGTGGCCTCCAGACACATTTGAAAATCGTTTATGGCGATTGTGGGCGTTAGGGGGGGCGTGGCACCTCGATGAAACAAACTTGCGCTGCGTAGGAAGCCCAAGAATATGTGTGTGAAATCTCAACCTTCTAGCTTTTATAGTTTCCGAGATCTCAGCGTTCATACAGACAGACAGACAGACGGACAGACAGACGGACAGACAGACGGACAGATGGACAGACGGACATGGCTAGATCGACTCGGCTAGTGATCCTGATCAAGAATATATATACTTTATGGGGTCGGAAACGCTTCCTTCTAGCTGTTACATACTTTTGCACGAATACAATATACCCTTTTACTCTACGAGTAACGGGTATAATAACGAAACCGTAAATTCAAGTAAATTATTTACCATAGGCTCATTCCACGTGAAACATGACAGGCAAATTTTTTAAAAATCATTTTAGAATTAAGCTCTGATATGGAAATTCACGCAGCACTTGAGACTCGTTTAAGTTATTTTAATATTTGGTATGCAACTTTGTGGGATAGCTTAATATCTTTCAATTCTTCAAACAAAAAATATTTTTTTTTTTACTACAGTAATATTGGTGATTACGTGATATATGGACAGCCCCATAGTTTGATGAACTAAAATCGTTGTCTTTCAAGGCTTCAGAGTATTTTTAGGAAAAGTGTCCCTAAAAGGAAAATAACCTGCAATCAAAGACGCTCTAAATTGCAGCATTTTACAAAAAACACATACATACACAGACAAAAAACAATAACACTCAAAATTTGTTTAAGATAAATCGAACTATAGTCTATAATCGGTGTTAAATAAACAATGTTTATTTTAAATGTTGCCCCATATGAGATGTTAGCTCAGAGTGCGCCGTTCACAAATATTATTATAATCAATTATTTTATAATAATTTTTTATCTAATTAATAATTTAAAAATAATTTTTTTTTTCATATACACTTGTATATCAGAGATCGCTTAGACACATGTTCTTAACAGTATCTGATGGTGCGACTGGTAAGGTGTCTGCCCTTGAAGCGAGAGGACCCCGGTTCGAGTCCCACTGGTGCAAATAAGTTGGAAGTTTTTTTTTCAGTTGCAAAATGAATTTACTAATAATAATAAAAAGAAAATTAATGAAAAAAAACATGTCTTGTACTGGTCTCGAACCCGGTTCAAAAAAAAACCGGGAGCTGGCATAGTTTCCTCTGGGCTACGTCCTTATTAAATTTTCGAGTTGCTAACTGCTTTTGTAAGTTTAGATGGATATCTAAATGCTAAAATTTTTGGGTAACATGGACTTTTTTTAAGACCATCATGGTCCATATTACCTCAGTTTAAGTCCTTTTTTTTGGGTTTTAAGTCCATATTTTTTTCTGGGTGTAGGTCTGACAAAATGGTTGTGTGCAAATATACATTTCCTGTTATTCTGTAAAAATATTTTCAAAAAATGTTGCAATATTGTTCCTGCTTTTACAATGAATGATAGCTTTTATTTGCATATATTTTGAGTGCATTAAAGGCTCTCACTAATTCTTAATTTTTTTAGTCGTTCGCACTAGCAGTTTTAAAATCCTAATAATTACAAATAATATTACATCGCTCATCCACATAATGGTATACGAATGGTTTATTGTAACATGTTCAAACACAAATTATATTCCCAGGGGATGTGCTATGGCAGAACCTTTGCCTATAAACCCAGCCTGCCACTGAAAAAAACGACGAAAAATTTTAATTTTTAAATATTTTTACTTTGCTACACCAGTGATAAGACATAAGTTTATTTTAAAAATTTTAATTTTTAAATATTTTTACTTTGCTACACCAGTGATAAGACATAAGTTCATTGGCTGACTTCAGAAGATCCTTTGTTTCTATCATCCACAGGTTCTTTGGTTTTCTTTATCTTCTTCTTTATAAACCTAATATCCACCTATGGGCTATTAGGGAGACCGCTTTGTGAATGGGAGGGTTCCATGGGTCTTTACGCTAGACTCCTGTTTCACTTTTGGGTTGCATTGTTTTTATTTTTTCGAGCTCCGGACATCTTTGGAACCCCAATCTTTTTGACAAACAAACGAAATGAACACCATTCTTCTCATATAAACTCTCATGGAATATATTTACTCACACACATATTCCGATCGAGTCGAATAAAATGATATTAACAGATCAAAGTTCAGTTACTGTCGAGCAAATGTTAAATTTTTCAAGGGTTCTGTTTAAAATTGTTTTAATCTATGTTAAAGATATGAGGCTTTTCTTAGAATCTTGACAAAATTACATTTGAAGTGTAAACTCGAAATGAAAAACAAGAGAGAACGCTATAGTCGGGTGCCCCGACAATCAGATACCCGTTACTCAGGTAAAGGGAGTGCGAGGGAGATGGAGATAGAAACTTTGAACACGCATAACTTTTTAACGAATGGTCCGATTTGAAAAATTTCTTCTACATTTCGATAGGTATTGATAAACACAATAAAACTGCATTTTTACTTTTCCGAAATTTTTAAAATCGTATATAAGCGATTGTGGGCGTTAGAGGGGGCGTGGCACCCTTTTGAAACAAACTTGCGCTGCGTAGGAACTCCAAGAATCTTCATGCCAAATACCAATCGTCTAGCTTTTATAGTTTCCGAGATCTCAGCGTTCATACAGACAGACAGACAGACGGACAGACGGACAGACGGACAGACGGACATGGCTAGATCGACTCGGCTAGTGATCCTGATCAAGAATATATATACTTTATGGGGTCGGAAACGCTTCCTTCTAGCTGTTACATACTTTTGCACGAATACAATATACCCTTTTACTCTACGAGTAACGAGTATAATGAAATATCTATTCCATCTCAGATTCAGGTGTGGCCCTGAAAACTCTAACAATCAAAAAAGAACCCAAAAGCAATTGTTGGGTTCCTTCAAAAATAATCCGACATTTCCATAGCTAGAGGCGTTTTATAAAACATTTGAGTAGGCTTTTACAATTTCGTGCTTTGTATTAGAGCCCTGCATAAAACAACAGTATGCTTAAATATTTCAAAACACTCTAATAGCCAGTTTGAATTTATGCGGATGCCAATGGGGCTAAAAAATGCTCCGGCGGTGTTTCAGAGATTTATCAATACAATTTTTGCAGATATGATAAGGGATGGTAAGGTAGTAATATATATGGACGATATTATGATCGCCAGTAAAGAGTTACAAGAACGTTAAATGTTCTTAGGAAAGTTTTTGATCGTTTAGCAAGGAACAAACTAGAATTATTATTATTATTTATTTATCTTCCTAGCGCTAAAGTTAACAGTTTAACTTAAAAACAAAGCACTAGTCACAAAACCAAGTTTACAATCTTACAGAAAGTTTTACAAAATTACTTGAACATATTTGTAAGTTTTGATTATTTATAGGTAGTAGTTATCCATAGTACAATTTGAATTCTTATCCATAGTTAGTTCTTGGATTCATAGTTAGTTGTGTGTGAGTTGTGGGTTAGTCATTTTTTAACATTTATAATAATTCTTTCCGAAACTGTCTAGCACTTCATGTATTCTTTAAACTGTGTGGTAAATTATTCGAAAGCTTAACAGCCAATGCAAAGAAGTGATTTTCACCTGAGGAATAGTGGATTCTTATTGGAATTATATTATTCGTTCTGGTTGACTGTGCAAAGTTGAGAAACGAAAACAAGTAATTCGGTTTCTTGGTCGTGACTATTTTGTGAAGGAGAATCAGTGTCCTAAATTCGACTAATGTGGAAACTGATTTGGTTAGCATGACTTGAAATTGAATCGTGTGGTTCAATATTAAAAATAAATCTTGCTATATTGTTGTATGCTACGGTTAATTTATTCCTACTTATTGAGTCACATTTTCCAAATATTTCAATGCAGTATAATAATGAAGGGATTATGATCGACTTGCCAATACCATTTTACTATGGGTCGGTAAAATACTCTGGATCAGTTTTAATTGACGTAGTTGACAACACGTATTACCAACTATATAGTTAATATGATTGGATCACGAAAGAGTGCTGTTGAACACAATTCCGAGGTTGTAAGCTCGATCTACGTATTCAATCTCATCAGTATCAACCTTGAGCCTTTGCAATGGTGCGTTTATTTCTTTTTTATAAATAATCAAACATTTGGATTTTTTTGGATTTATTTGAAGAACGTTATTTCTCGCCCAATTGCTAACTAGTATATGTTCACTATTACTGACATCAATAAAATGATCGACAGTGTCGAAAGCCTTGCTTATCATCCGTTTTCATGCGAATATCATCTGAGATTTTTAAAATTGCTGTCATACAACAACGGGTTGTCCGAAAGCCATGTTGTCGTGTATTTATTTATTTTATGTATTTATTTAGTTATTTTTCCTAACGCTACAAGTGTAATACTTATAATTTAATGCGCTAGTCACACAAAACAAGTTAATTCTGTGTCAGTAATTTTGACTTAACTCTAATTCACAAATTTTAATTATACTTATATTAAATCTAAAGCTAGGGTCGCTATGTTTATTTTACGTCATGTTAGCTGCTTGGAAATGAGAAATTAATTTTGCCTTAAACTGCGCTGCACTACTAATATTTTGTATAAAGTTTGGTAATTGGTTCCATGACCTGATTGCAAAAATAAAGAATTGCCGGTCAGAAAGCAGGGATCTATGCCTTATTTGAATAATTGTTTTTGTTCTACGCGAATTGGAAAATCTAAGCGTTTCAAAGAGTTAGCTAGGTTCTTTAGTAAAAATTATTTTATGTAGGTATACTAACACTCTCATTTTCATCCAGTCTGCCGAGTGCAGTTCAAATATTTTGTAAGTAAATCCTGTGACGTGATCAAATCGATGCAGATTGAATACGAATCTGGCAATGCTATTATAGGCCACTTTAATTTTGTGCTGGCTGATTGAATCACTGTTTGCAAAAACTTCAATTCCATAAAAAAGTGCTGGGATCAGACACGATTTGGCAAGCAACAAACGTATGTTTGTGGGTAAATAATTTCTAACCTGGTAAATTGTTCTAAGTAGTCCATACGTTTTCCCTACAACTGCGTTAATGTGATCACTCCAGGTCAGCGTACTATTAAAAACAAAGCCCAAGTTAGTGGCTTTTTCAACGTATTCAATTGGTATGCTGTTTAAAACTAAGGGCTGGATGGAGTTAATGCTATTTTTCTTTTTGTAAATTATGAGGCACTTGGATTTCGCCGGATTAAGACCTAACCCGTTATCCTTTGCCCAGTTGCTTATTTGGACCAGATCACTATTACATATATCTACACACTCATCTACATCGACTCACATACATCTGGACATCGTCTGCGTACATATGGACATTACAATTTGATACCGCGGAAGGAAGATCATTCACATAAAGAGTAAACAGCAACGGACAAAGAACAGAACCTTGAGGCACGCCACGTTTTAGAGATACAAAAGAAGACGAGACATTTGAAATTACAACAGACTGACGACGATGTAGTAGATATGAAGACATAAGTTTGACGGCAGTTTTTGAAAATCTGAACTGATTTTTTAATTTTGCACATAGAACATCATGATTAACAGTGTCAAAGGCTTTACTATAGTCAAGGAGTACAAGGAAGGTCACATAGGATTTGTCAGCATAGTCACGTATATCATTTGAAATTTTTATGATTGCTGAAGTGCAACTACGATTTTTCCGAACCCCCGGATTGCATATGGTTTAGTAAATCATTTTCTTGCATAAACAAATTAATTTAAGCTTCCATTATGTTTTCAAAGGCCTTGGACAAATAGGGAAGGATAGAGATGGGCCTGTATTCATTGTTTGCCTTTCGGACGGGTACTATTTTGGCGATTTTCCAACTGTCTGGAAATGTAGATGTTGTTATGGCAGTATTAAAAATGTGTGATATGTATTGTATGATTTTGGGAAGCAATAATTTTAAGAATTTAGGGTTGATATCGTCCAGTCCAACTGCATCTGATTTTATTTTAAGGATGTTGAAAAGCACTTCACATTGATTGACACACACAAATCTAAACCTATTATCACAGACATTTTCAGGTACTGATCTCAGGTACATATTGTTATTGCAGATTTCAGGTAAATTGCATTCCGACAGTCTTAGGTTCAGTTCCTCTACGTCAACATCCTGAACTGGTGTTGCTTTTTGTTTGCCTATTCCTAATGATTGAATATTTTTCCATGTTTGACTTGTAGATGTTGAGTTTTTAAATCTACGACTACAAAAGCTTATCTTCGCGGATTCAATTAATTTAGTCACTGTCTGTCTTAATAACTTAAAGCGGCCGTAATGTTGTGGAGTCCTGTACCTTTTCCACTTTTGATACGCGTCATTTCGCGCTTTTATTGCCAACTTAATCTCAATATTAAACCACGGCTTAGCTGAGTGTTTTATCACTTTGCTTTTGACTGGAACAAATAAATCGTACAGGTAGCTTATGTTGTTTTGAAGCTCTGTGAGCTGCTGGTCTACCGTTGGGGATATGAGAATGTTATTCCAGTTGCAAATGTCAAGTTCGGCCATAAGCAGGTCATAGTCAATGTTCTTAAAGTCTCTAAATACTATTGATTCGACAGTGTGTTGCATGTCAAAGTTGTAGGTCAGATATATGAGATCATGTTTTGAGAACCATGGGACAATAAGTTTATCATATACATATACTTTTGCAAGGTCATTAACAAAGAAAACATCTAATAAAGAACTGCATGTTTTGGTGAAGTGTGTTGGAAACACAGAGTTTACTAGGTTCATACCTAATGATTCCATTTCGCTCTTAAGATGTGTTTCCCGCAACATGTTACTATTAAGATCTCCAGCTAATAAAATGTCCGCATAACTTAAAGATATATCTGTTAACGATTTAATAACGTCACTATAGTTAATGTTGCAACGTGGGCGGTAAATGCATCCGATAAGGATTTTCTTTGGTGTGTATTTACTAGTAATTTCAAGAAACAAGTACTCTATTGGGCTACTATCGGGATGCTTACATATAAACTTGCACTTTAATTGTTTACAAACATATATTGCTACGCCCCCCCCCCCGTGACTGGCACGATCCGCACGATAGACATTATAACCATCACATGAAATTAACGTATCCAAGACATCTTTGGCAAACCACGTTTCAGATACACATATAATATCAACACCAGAATTCACAAATGTATATCTGAACTCTTCAATTTTTCTCGGCAGACTTTGAGCGTTTATATGACAAACTTTAAGGCCAGATCTCTGTTTGGTGAGAATGCGCAAAAGGGTATGGCTATTTGAGACTTCTAAGTTGTCTTCCATTTTAAATGTTTAAGCAAAATTGTCAGTTGCGCACGAATTATGTATAAAATAAAACATTGATAAGAAGCTGCAAAGATCATAAAGTAAACAAAGCGACCTACATTAATTTTAAGACTAACAAATACAAAGACTATGATCGAAGGTTTAACATAAAAAATTGAGAGAAACTGATTATTCTCGAAATGAGTTCCTATGCGCGCCGCCCACATCGTTGGTCAGCTCAGAAAGCTCGCGCGAGCTTTGAATATATCGATGTTCCCCTCCTTCGCTCAGCTTCACGTGGACCACTCCACGGCGCGTAAAAACAGCTGTAAGCTGCTTGTGCTTTTTTAGTCGCATGGCTTCTTTGAAGATCTCATAATTATATTTGGTCAGCTGTTCGTTCATATACATCAGTGCTGGCGACTCAAACCCTATCAGCTGTAGGCTAAGTTGAGCTTTTTTTCACGCCGGTATGCCCCAATTGCTCTTAGTAGCTCCACCTTGCCGCGTACGTTTTCCAGTTTTACAATTATTATTGGGTCTACAAATGATTGACCTGGTTGTCGCGGACGTACCCTAAAGATGGATTTGGCCACTGGAGGCGGAGTTAGTTGCAGCGAGAAACAGGGCTTGTGAAAAAGCGTCTTCAAATTTTCGCCTTCGACCTGTGGGACCCCATGCCAGCGCAAATTGCTTGCGACCGCAACATCCTCCTCCGCGATGCATTTGGCCACCAGTCTGGCATCCAAATCGACAACTTACTGCTTCAGCTCATCTACCAGGCCACTAGGAGGGCCTGTAGATGCCACTTGGCCAGCCAATTCAGTGACCCGCTGTTGTAGCTCGTCTATTTTTTTTACCTCATTCTCCAGTTGAGTGACACGTTGAGTGAGGCTATGGATCTCGGTTGCCATCGCCTGGAACTTCTCCTGGAGGTTGCTAAGGACGCGGGCCTCACTTTCTCGCACCTCGCTGGAAAGAATCTCCTTCTGCTCATCAAACCTCGCATTGATGAGTTGGAGCATCTGTGCTGAGGATTCTTCAGGTCGACGGCTCGCTTTCAAATCCGGGTTGGTTTTTTCCCGCAGGCGCTTAGCAGCTGACATGTTGCTGTTGAGTGCGTTTTGGGTGTTTTGTTATGTTGAGTGATTTTGTTTTGTTTCGGTTTCGCAGTAATTGCTTAGTGTTTTGTTGTTGTATATTGCCAGTGAGTGTGTGTGGAGTTTTCAGTTTCTTTTCACTTTTCCACTGTTGGCTTTTATTTAACAAAATTAAGTTTTATTGGCTTTAATCAATTTCCACTGTATTAAGTGCACAGCATCTGAGTTACCGAGAACTTTATGGAGATATTTATGCCGACTTAAGGATTAAAACGCGAGTTTCAATAGTGAATTATCGTGAAGATACAAATTAAGACATTTTGCACTTGATTTTATATTTAACATGGTCTGTAGGACATCACACTGACTCACACAAACAAAACTAAAGCTAGTATCACAGTTGTTGTTTGGCAATGTGTTCAGGTACGGGTTGTTTGTTTGATCAGGGACTCTACAGGTTGAGATTTCACAAATATATTATTGAACTCATTAGCATTAATATGGCAAGCTGTCTCTTGTCGTTGTTTTCCTACTCCAATACTTTTTATGTTCTTCCATAATTCGTTACCAGATGACACATTCTGTTGATAGAATTTCCTTTTAGCTAACCAACATGACTTATTGACCTTTATTCTCAAGGAACTGTACTGATTGTGCAAGTATTCTGTTTTATAGCGTTTCCACTTTCTATAGGCCCTATCTCACGCATTTATGGTATTTATACCCGTTACTCGTAGAGTAAAAGGGTATATTGTATTCGTGCAAAAGTATGTAACAGGGAGAAGGAAGCGTTTCCGACCCCATAAAGTATATATATTCTTGATCAGGATCACTAGCCGAGTCGATCTAGCCATGTCCGTCTGTCCGTCTGTCTGTCTGTCTGTCTGTCTGTCTGTCTGTCTGTCTGTCTGTCCGTATGAACGCTGAGATCTCGGAAACTATAAAAGCTAGAAGATTGGAATTTGGCATGAAGATTCTTGGAGTTCCTACGCAGCGCAAGTTTGTTTCAAAAGGGTACCACGCCCCCTCTAACGCCCACAGTCGCTTATATACGATTTTAAAAATTTCAATATTTCGGAAAAGTAAAAATGCAGTTTTATTGTGTTTATCAATACCTATCGAAATGTAGAAGAAATTTTTCAAATCGGACCATTCGTTAAAAAGTTATGCGTGTTCAAAGTTTCTATCTCCATCTCCCTCGCACTCCCTTTACCTGAGTAACGGGTATCTGATTGTCGGGGCACCCGACTATAGCGTTCTCTCTTGTTTTTATTTCCATGCTAATCCATGGGTTCTCATTTGGCCTAATTTGGCCTCATTTTGTTCTGACTGGTAGAAGCTCGATATTGTTGTTAAAGAACTTTAACTGCAAATCAACATTGGGAATTGTATACAATGCTTGCCAGTTATAAGAGTTACACTCTGAGTCCAGTAGCGTATAGTTTATATCTTTTAAGGCCCGATAGTTTATGGAGTATTCCTCAGCGCTTAAATCTATGCTATAGGTTAAGTAGATAAGGTCATTCCGCGAGAAAACTGGTACAGATACCTGGTCATATAAACGGATTTTACTTGCGTCATCTACGAAAAATACGTCTAGTAGAGTTTGTGTGACATTTGCTGGCTGAAGTCCGAGTGATAATAGTTCTGCGCAGAGACTAGTTTCAGTTAAAAGGTCACTGTTGAAATCTCCGGTTAATACAAGATTTTTGTATGTCCATGTTAGGGCAGTCAGATTGGCAAGTAGATCTGAGTAGCAAGTAGTACGACGTGGTTTATAGGCACAGCTAATAAGAATGTTTTGAGAATTTGTTCCTCGTACTTCTACAAATAAGTATTCTATTGCACTCTCTAGCTCTTGCTGACGTATAACTTTACATTTAAATTGTTAACGGACAAAAATAGCAACACCACCGGCATGATTTACTCTATCAGAACGAAACAAATTGTAATCAGCACAACGAAGATATGAACTACTTATATCGGACGTGAACCAAGTTTCGGAAACACAGATGACATCGACTTTTGAATTTTCGAACAGGTACCTGAACTCATCGATTTTATTAGTCAGACTTTGCGCATTTAGTGACATATTTTCAGACCACACAAAGAAAAAAAACCAAGAACATTGCACTCAAATTAAGAACATTCGTTCTTAAAAACCGGGTAAGCACAAATGTTCTCATTTCGAGTCGAATGTTCTCAACATCAGAACGAAATGGTGTTAGCTAAAAGCCGACGTTAAGTTCATTTCGTTCTATTTTCAAGTTGATTTTGTCCTTAATTCAAGAACATTTTTAAATCAATTGGATACAAAAATAAGTTAATTTGTTATATTTTCAGAACATTTTGCTCTCAATTCTATAGCATTTTGAGTTTGACTTTAGCTAAAGATAAGAGTCTTTTAAGATCTAAAGTAATTTATAAGTAATATTAAAGAGGTAGTTGTCCAATTACCTTTTCCAAAAGTGACTTCATCCTACACCTTATAAAGGTGAGGGTTGCACTTGACTCCAGTTAGTGTGGAAGTTTATTAAAGACTTAAGCTAGAAAAAAAGTCTTAAAGTCTCAGAATCTGACTTGGCCTTGGTTCATGACGGGCTAGACCCAGTTGGGAATTATATATAAGACGAAAAGGGCAAATCTAATGGTAAGGTCGTATTGGAGCAAAGGAAAATGGTCTAATGCGTGCTAGATGTCAAACGAAAACATCCTAACGCGTTCTAGGAAATCCACAAAAATTAGAGAATAGAGTTTTGAATCATTTTAAGTTGAAATGCAACTTAATTTTTGTTCTTTCTTTAGTCCTTTTCGTTCTCAAACTAAGAACATTTTGAGATATTGTGGTTTTTGAGAACAAATTCGATTTGATTTAAGAACCATGTGCTAAAATAATGACGATTCGTTCTTATTTCAAGAACATTTTAAGCTCAACTAGATTTTAAGAACCAATTCAACTTAATTCAAGCACATTTAGAACATTTTGAACTTGAAAAAGGCGTTTCTATTTTTAAGAACATTTTCAACTCAGATGAGAACGTCAGAATTCTCTCTGTGCAGTAGTTTGTTTACAAAGAATTCTGATCAATGCATGGCTGTTAAGGTTTTGATTAGGCTCGATTGCAGACACAAGTGATAGAAGTATAAGTATTTTGAAGTGCTAAGACCTGGAATAGGTACACACACAGTACCACACATAATATAATAAAAGTACAAATTGCAATTGAAAGTAAATATAAATATACATAATATAAATATACATATAACATATAACATATATATAACATATTATACATATAATAATACCTTAAAATAAACATATAAAACATTTAGATGAACTGCAATAACGAAATAAATTAGTTGTCGCTCCATCCTTAGAGTCAGTTTCAGCAGGTGTTTTATGCAGATCAGGATTAATGTCGGTGAGGTGTTCTCAATGTATCACTGCGACAAGTGAAGACAGCCGATAGGACCTTCTGACGCTTCATGGCTGCTTTAAAAATCTCATAGTTGGTTTTAGTCAGCTGTTCGTTCAGATAGAT
Source organism: Drosophila lutescens (assembly GCA_037075285.1). NCBI lineage: Eukaryota > Metazoa > Arthropoda > Insecta > Diptera > Drosophilidae > Drosophila > Drosophila lutescens. Next base: position 55,548 of record JBAMCF010000470.1, read on the forward strand.
TGGAGTGGGCGAATCTATGCCAACGTAACTTAGAGAAAGCTGGCTTTTCGTTTCACGCCGTAGTGCACCCACGGTACGCATTAGGTTAACCTTGTCCTCTGTAGAACGAGCGTTTCTAGGGGGTATCATCCGGAATATATCTCGAATTCTTGGGGTGAGGGTAACTTTAAGGTTGAAGCAAAGGGTGTGAAACAATGCCCTCACATCTTCGCCTTGATTAAATGGTACCCCATGAAGGCTGAGATCACAAGCTACCCTTTCATTTTGCTGCAGCTCAGATGCCGACTTTAGGCGCTTGACTTGGTATCGCAAGTCCCGGATTTCTGCAACCTCACTCTCCAAACGCTCGACTCTCTTCATGATTTCCGACATATCACTGTTAATAGCGTCCAGCGTAACAGTAATTTTGGTCGTGATGCGATTCTCCAGTTCAGCCATATGGTTTTTAAAGAAATCAGTTTTCCCAGCAAACTTCTGGCTTATTTTTTCCCAAAGCCCATCTGTTGGAGAACTTAACTCAGTGGAAGTGTTTTCCCTGGATCTCTTTGCTAGCGGTTGTGGCATGTTTAGGCAGTTAGAATTAAAAAATGGTTTGGCGAAAAATAGCTAGCTGCTACAGCACGAACTCTTTTAACAGTCACACTTCTGCGGTGGTGTGATCGTGTAGTGTGAATGGTGACAACAGCTGACCTGGTCCACCTCCAGTTTTTGGCTTTCTATTGTGAGAAAAGCACGTGCAACTTTCCATATGCATATGTACATGCATGCGAAACTATGTGTGTATGTGAGAAGCGACTATCCCACCGGGAAAATTCCTCTGGAAAATAACATATTTTCATCAGGTTTCTCCATATAAGCGGAAGGGACTAAACCTCATTCACCCCTTACATTTCTTCCATCTCTGGTTTCAAAATACACGGGGGTGACACAAAAAGTAAGGGGGAAATGAGGTTTCTATCTGGATCTCTGGCAGAAGAATGCAGGACAAAATCCACTGGTTTTTCGACTTCCCGCATTATAGATTTTCCACACGTGCTCAGATATGGTTTTCCTCTATTTGCAATATCTGCTTTTCCACACCCTCCCAGTTTTGGTTTTCCAATACTTTGCAGTATCTGATTTCCCACAATAAAAAATAACTTTTTTTCATGTAATATTTGTATGTGTATTTATTAATAATATTTACAATCGAAGCATTGGAATTAAAAATTGTTAATGCCTGAACCACTCCCGGTTTTTGCTTGGCCGAATGCAGGTCTTAGGTATCCATGTCTTGTAAGCCTGTCTTCTGAAAATATCAAAAATAATTAAGATATGAATGTAAGACCACGAATAATAAAAAGAGTAATTACCATTATTACATCTCCATACAAAATTAAGGGATCTCTCCAGAAATTATGTCTAGTTTGCCAAGGCCGTTCATTTACCCTCTGATCAGATGTTTAATGTCGGGAATGGGAATTATGAAAAGAAAAAATCACACACGGGAAATGCAAGCGCAACAGTTCTGGTCCCAAGAAGTCTCAATCGGCCTGGCTGAAATAAATGTAATATTTTGATTGAGTTAAACAACTAAGTTAGTACTGAAGTACTATTCATACAACCATTTAATGAACACAGCACACCATTTACCACTGATGAAGATTAAAAACATTTCAAGTGACACTGAAATGCAGAGTTTGTGTTAAAGATAGCATCTGGAGGCTTATATTTATTAATGGCGAAAATATCTGTGCTACTAACCTCTGTAACGCTGAAATAAAGATTATTAAGCAACAACATTTATATTATCACTTACCTTTTTCTTGTTTTTTAGATTTAACCGAACGATTTTTCACTTTTTTCACTTTTTTGGACGAAATGTAAAATGATGTGACCCTGCATCATATACTTGATAATACCAAAATGCAAAATGCAGATAAATTTGGTGTTAATTTCGTTGTAAGTTAGGGTCACACCTGCCACGATCTGACGATCAAATTATTTTATTTCACAGAAAATGTTTAAAATTATAAAAAACAATAATATTTTCCTTTGTAATTTTATGGCACTCCTTGATAAATGTGATCAAATTTTTTAATCGTCTTACCTCATTACCCACATTTATTCTCATTATTATTTGTAAAAATTGTTGGTAAAATAAATTAAAATCATCAATAAATATTATGATTATAGACATTATGATTATAGTATTTAGTTTAATTTATTTGATTAAAAATTATTAATATTTTTTCTACGAATTTTAAAATAACTAAAAATTAAAGATAAATGTGAGAACAAGATTTTTAGTTTTGGTGTAAATCATAGGATTTTTGAATATTATAAGTTTGTGATTTTTTTGTTAAAAAATATTATAATTGTAGTGCCACAGAAATCACACAGCGCATAAGTGGCCTGATATTGATGCTACTCAGAAACCCACCCCCATTTAACGCTCAGAAATTATCTAACCCCACACCGCCGCCTGCAAAAAGGAACAGGATTTCAAGAACACAAAAACCAACTTCTCACTTTCCTGCTGGGATGCTATAGAAAACAAGGAGAACGCTATAGTCGGGTTGGTGTCCCGGTTTTCAGGCCTCGGAAACGCCTTACCGACTATAGCAACCTTTATCTGTTAAAAACAGAATCTTTAAGGTGCTTAAAAAAAAAGAAGACTCTTTGCTTGTCGTTTTGCTTTTATTTTGTTCAAAACTTTTTTCTCTTACCACTGGAGGGGGAAAACAACCGTCACTCAGCTAAAGGGAGTGCGAACGCTGTACTCGGGTTGGTGTCCCGACTATCAAATCGTAACTCAGCTAAAGGGAGTGCGAGGGAGATAGATATATAAACAATTTTGATTGCGTATAACTTTTTATTGAATGGTCCGATTTGAAAAATGTCTTCTACATTTCGATAGGTATTAGTAAACACTATAAAATTGCGTATATATATTTTTAAAATCTTAAAAGATGTGGCCTCCAGACACATTTGAAAATCGTTTATGGCGATTGTGGGCGTTAGAGGGGCGTGGCACCATTTTGAAACAAACTTGCGCTGCGTAGGAACTCCTAAAATCTGCATGCAAAATGACAATCTTCTAGCTTTTATAGTTTCCGAGATCTCAGCGTTCATACGGACAGACAGACAGACGGACAGACAGACAGACGGACAGACAGACAAACAGACGGACATGGCTAGATCGACTCGGCTAGTGATCCTGATCAAGAATATATATACTTTATAGGGTTACATACTTTTGCACGAATACAATATACCCTTTTACTCTACGAGTAACGGGTATAATAATATTACCGAAATATCGCTTTTACGGTTCAAGCATATCGAGGTAAAATTGATATTGAGGGGATTCCCTAAACTGTTGGAAATTCAACAGAAAATTTCAGCAATTAAGGAAACGACCCAAAATGGTTCCTGTTGAATTTTCAAACAGCTGTTATTTGTCGAAAAATTTGATGGAACTTAAAACATGTAAAATTCGATTTTTTATACCCTTGCAGAGGGTATTATAATTTCAGTCAGATATTGTAACGCAGTGAAGGAGACGTTTCCGACCACATAAAGGATATATATTCTTGATCAGCACCAATAGCCGAGTCCATCTAGCCATGTCCGTCTGTCCGTCTGTCCGTTTCTATGCGAACTAGTCCTTCAGTTTTAAAGGTATCGCAATGAAACTTTCCCAAAAGTCTTCTTTCTATTGCAGGTAGTACATATGTCGGAGCGAGCCGGATCGGACCACTATATCTTAAGGCTCCCATACGAATAATCAAACAAATATAAGAAAATTCATTGTAACTTTGCAGGAAGTAGGCGTTTTGATTTCTGACAACTTAAAAATGTATTTCTTCTATCTGCATTTCTATCTATCTTCGGCTGGCCGAAGCTAGCTTCCTTTCTTGTTTTTGTTTCTTACTGACTAAAATTGTTAGCTAGGTAAGAAAAACTATTAATAGAATTGCTAATTTGATTTTAAAGTAAATAATGCGAACTTATAATAGTAAAATGTTGCAGAGTTTTCAACTATTCAACAAAATTTTCAACAGCCTCGAGGCTGTTGAATTGCTGAAATTTTTTAAAGTTGACTCTGTATGGAACAGCTGATTAACAGCTGACCAAAATTCAACAATTCCGCAACTCAACAGTTTAGGGAATCCCCTTATTAAGAAAAGTAAAAATGATCATCGTTTCATATCGATTTTATTTTGGGTGTATTTAAATATTGCATTAAAGAAAAAAATGCACCGCAGGCCAAATAAATTTTAAAAAATATTACGGTTTGGGCTGTGGTTGTAGCCCCTTAACAATCGGTGTTTCTATTTATAAATCTTTATGACTAAAAAGAGGAGAAGCCGTGAATCAAATTGTTTAAACATTTCCATTTCTTCAACTAAAGGCATAGTGGAAATGCGGGTTTTATGGTATTTTTCGGTATTTTCGATTGGCAACGCGATAGGCGGACGTGAGGTGTTTTCATTGGCAAACGCGTCTGAAAACAGCTGTTCTGCTATTGTCATTAGCGAGCTAAACAATGGATTTAAATAATTTGTTATTGATAAATACAATCTAAGAACAGCATTTGAACAGCGTAAATATATGTGGAAACATTGCTGCAATGATAAAAGCAGTTACCACATCCCACGTTATGTTGCTTGAGCATCTGTTGCCAGCAGTTGGTGGAGCTCCAAATAAAGATCGGGTAGCGGCAAACAAATGCGTCTGAAACCCAGGAGTGCAGAAAGCATAAGGTTCTGCTGCAGAAGGCGTTCATATATATAGATCTGAACACGTATTTAAATAATTCTCTGACACGACCTGCGACAGCAGTAGCTGCAGCTTCTGCATCGGCACGTCGGTGAACAGAATCTGAGCCGGGGCTGAAAGGAGTACGAGGACATTGTTCGCCAGAAGGAGGGAGATGTGCCCTTTTCCAGCAGTCGCCTGTCAACGTGTCACTTGAATATGGTGAAGCAGATTTTGTACCTGCGCTCAAATGGGACCAGGAGGTCGCCTTGAAGGACGAATGGCGGGCGCACGTGACCAAGAAGCAAACCTCATGATCATGGATCCCGGGAAGAAGGCCCATGTGCCTGTGCTGCAACGACCAACGGACCATTCCATTGGATAAACGTACTGTTACTTTATGCGATTGGATCATCCTCGAAATACTGAACTATTGCCAGATCGTTTGGCATATCAAAAACCAAAATTATACGAAAAGTTCAATAGAAATCTGTAAATAATTCAGTATCAAAAAAAAATGTTTTTAATTTTCCCGCTTCTTATCAGTTTAGGGTACAGAAAAATTATCATGCCTGGTTAATACTGCTGAAAAATACCACAAATTTGACTACGCAGCCCCGTAACGCGAAAATTTTCCACCCTCCCCTCCCCATCGACAAAAACAAGTTTTGTATGATAATTGGGCGCGTTCAGCGGTAAATGGATGCAAGCGCGACGCGTCCATCATGAGCAAAGGGCATAATGAGAATATAAACTACTAATATCAAGTTGTTCCGAATCTATTTAAATATTACGAAATGGCGCAAGTATGCGCAAAAGTTATTAACTCCATTTAATCATATACACAAAAAAAACATATTACCACATTAGCTCTTTTCGCAATCCTGCGTACACTTGCTAGTTCTACTCCACGAAACACAAATATTTATAGGTTAACTTCTACACAAAACATGGCTCACTAAAACAATTAAAAACAGCACAAAACAAAAGCATTTCTTGTGTAAGCCCTCTAAGCAATATTATACATACCTTGACGAAGATTTTCCATAATTTAGACGCAAAGAATACGCGATATTTGCAAAAGAATAAATAATTTAACTTTTAGGACACTTTGTAGAAAAATTTAGGCGCACCGAACTTAACTCGAACAGCTGACTTTAGAGAGCTGGCAAAAAGCCAGGGATGGTCACAAAAATATTTCAAAAATAGTTTTATGATAGTTGAACATTTCTTTAACGGATAAAAAAACCAAAAATTTCACAAAATAATTTTGGACTTTATGCCAAAAAAAAGGCTTTTCATCCCAATGTGCGCTGCGTACACACACACGCACCAAAATATATAAGGAAAAAATGGGTACTTTACACATTTTAGATATATGCGTGTGTACGTGTGTGTGCAGCTGACTAAGTAAGTGAGATTTGCTTAAGTTCAAATACATGATAATACTGATATCCTTTTGCTAACAGCATTGTTCAGTCGCAGCAATAGTAATAAGTCAGCGCACTGAAGTATCATATATCGGGTCAAGCCGTCAGCAAACATTATCAATGACCCACTTATCGGCACGAGCTTATTCTGCTGAATTGTAACTGGGCTTCCTCCCATTAGCGGAATTGCCAATTATGCATAATAACCAACACTTTGCTTTATACCTATTCTGTTAACCTAAGCACTTTTTACCTATAAATTCTGTAAATTTACTCATTCTGCATTCAACAGAGGCTGTCGCTCTAGTCTTCAGACCCTCATACGCAAACCTTAGTCCAACTGGTTCAAGTTCTAGTTGCGAGGACTTTAGGCAGACAGTTTATGTACTATATGCCAGGCATCTAAGCCAAGCAATAACAAGCATTTTTCATTTTCAGTTCCACAACAGATTTAATTTTCTTACAGATTTGTGTGTTTTAAAATTCAAATCGGATTAATAATATTAAAAAAACAAGAGAGGACGCTATAGTCGAGTACTTCGACTATTAGATACCTGTTACTCAGCTAAAGGGAGTGGGAGAGAGATGAATATATGCACGCTTCAAAGCTACTAGCGCCATCTAGTGGCTGTTTCATTTTTTACTCATAACTTTTTAATTGATTGTCCGATTTTAAAATGTCTTCGCTGTCTTCGATGTCGGCGCTAGGCTTTTTATACCCGTTACTCGTAGAGTAAAAGGGTATATTGTATTCGTGCAAAAGTATGTAACAGCTAGAAGGAAGCGTTTCCGACCCTATAAAGTATATATATTCTTGATCAGGGTCACTAGCCGAGTCGATATAGCCATGTCCGTCTGTTTGTCTGTCCGACTGTCTGTCTGTCCGTCTGTCCGTATGAACGCTGAGATCTCGGAAACTATAAAAGCTAGAGGATTGGTATTTGGCATGAAGATTCTTGGAGTTCCTACGCAGCGCAAGTTTGTTTCAAGAAGGTGCCACGCCCCCTCTAACGCCCACAATCGCTGATATACGATTTTGACAATTTAAATATTTCGGAAAAGTAAAAATGCAGTTTTATTGTGTTTATCAATACCTATCGAAATACAGAAGAAAGTTTTCAAATCGGACCATTCGTTAAAAAGTTATGCGTGATCAAAGTTTCTATCTCCCTCGCACTCCCTTTACCTGAGTAACGGGTATCTGATAGTCGGGGCACCCGACTATAACGTTCTCTCTTGTTTAAAGTCATTTATGGCGATTTGTGGGCGGTCGAGGGGGCTTGCCGCTTTGATGACACAAACTTGCGCTGCGTAGGAAGCCCAAGAATATGTGTGATTAATCCCAACCTTCTAGCTTTTGTAGTTTCTGAGATCTCAGCGTTCATCCGGACGGACAGACAGACAGACAGACGGACAGACAGATCGACTAGATCGACTCGGCTAGTGATCCTGATGAAGACATGTTACCAAAAAAAAAACAAGTGTTTAATAATCGAAAAAACAAATGTTAATAAAATATGTATGTCGGCGAATGGTATATTTCAGTGCATAAGGAATGCTAGTTTCTTGGACTGCTTGTGTTTCCTAGAAGCTCGAATTATTTTATCATCTTATGTTATTCCTTGTGCGGCGCCACAAAAGTGTAGCGCGACACACAGCAGCGTTGCCATCTTAAATGATTTTGTCTTGTCCCTTTTGAGAGGAACCGTTATAGCGAAGCGTCAGCGTTGTGTCGCTTTCGCCGTGTGTGGTTCGGAGCATTGTGGAACTATACAAGGTGGTCTCGTCAGCTCTGCCGAGGACGTTATTTTTCAGAGAGACAAGCGCTAGAAAGAGATAGAAATAGTATTTTATTCGCACGACTGGCACAAATATCGTCCTCAAAAGAGGGCAGCTCTCGCGACGAGACCACCTTGTATAGTTCTACCATGGTTCGGAGGAACAGAATTGGCGATTAGAGAAACCAAGAGTCAGTCTCTCTAGATCGACGCCTGCGTTCAGACCGAAACTCACTCCGCTCTAATGGAACCCGAGGATAATTCGACATATATAAATTATACTTTTTAGTAGCTGGCCCGGCTGCGGTACCGTTCCTGTACGGGCCCGTGGTGAGGGGGCACCGGTAGGGTGCTTGCTAAAGGTGAGGGGTACCGGCAGGGTACTTGTCGTAGGTGAGGGGCACCGGCGGGGTGCTTGTTATAGGTAAGAGTACCGGTAGGGTGCTTGTCGTAGGTGAGGGGCACCGGCAGGGTGCTCGTTGTAGGCGGGGTAGCCGCTGTGTAGTTATAGTTGTCCGCTAGACAACTATGATCGCTGATGTGCTGGATGAAGAGTAACCACTGTGTGGCTGTCGTTCAAGTGGTTGGGAGTTGGCTGCTGGCAACTATAATCGCTGGTGTGCTGGATGTGGGGCAGCCGCTGCGTAACTCTCTTCCAAGTGGTTGGGGGTTGGCTGCTGGGCATCTATGGCCACCAATGAGTCAACTGAAGATTATGATGAGGGGATAACTGTCCCCCTAAGCCCCTGGCCTTAAGCTCAGTGGACGAATATAAATATGTTTGACGGCGATGGCCGGAGTAATGCTCATGAGCAGTGTGCTCTTTATTCGAGATATAAAACAGTACTGAATATGAATTCTGGACTTAAAGCTAACAGAAGCTAACTCATAGCGGCCACGCAAAAGTGCTGTGTTTGCCGGCTATGCACGAGCATCCGGTCAAATGCTGTGTCAGCGATTTGGCCGGTGCATGGTATTCGGACAGCCGGTCATCGACTCTGTCCGGTTGACTTTAGTTAACTTATATATTTAATTCGTGCGTGTTCGTGTCGTGTTTTAAAATTATTTTATTCGTGTTATTCCTGTTTGTGCGGGCAGGCAACTCGAGTTTTGTGTACGTGCTGTGTCGTGTTGAGAAATTTCGACACGCGCCCACTTCTAGTCGGAAAGTATGCAACAGGTAAAAGGAAGCGTTCCTATAAAATACGGGAAGTTGCAAAATTCAACTATAACGGATTAACATAAAAAAAAAACATAAATTCGGAAATAATTAATTAAATAATATTGTTAATTAAATAATTAACATTAGAAAACCCCAAGTGCCCCAAAATTCGATTTGTTTTTTTTTTTTCAATTCTTTCTATAGCTATTTATACCCGTTTCTCGTAGAGAAACATTTTAATGAATGGTCCGATTTGAAAAATGTCTTGTACATTTCGATAGGTATTAATAAACAGTATACAATTGCATTTATACATTTTTAAAATCTTAAAAGATGTGACCGCCAGACACATTTTAAAATCGTTTAAGGCGATTGTGGGCGTTACGTGCGGCGTGGCACCTTGACGAAACAAACTTGCGCTGCGTAGGAAGCCCAAGTATCTACATTATCAATACCAACTTTCTAGCTTTTATAGTTTCCGAGATCTCAAAGTTCATACGGACGGACAGACAGACAGACAGACGGACAGACGGACATGGCTAGATCGACTCGGCTAGTGATCCTGATCAAGAATATATATACTTTATGGGGTCGGAAACGCTTCCTTCTACCTGTTACATAATCTTGCACGAATACAATATACCCTTTTACTCTACGAGTAACGGGTATAAGAACTAAATATTAAAATCAATTGATTCTCTTGCTATTCGTTACACGTGCATCATATTGTTTGAACAAATAGAAATGTTTAAACAATTTCATTAACGGTTTCTCCTCCCATTTGTCTTCCTGTCTTTGTTAATATAATTCTAATCAAGGCGAAAAATTTATGAAAACAAAAATACTGAAAACAAAATAATAATTCTAAAATGCGGTTATTTTCCGATTGATTTTCTTGATGCCTTTCTTGTCATTGCTTCGCATAAATATTTGTTTCCCTTATAAGAGTTGTCTGCTGTGGATACCTTTGGTTTTGGTTTCGTTTTATTTACCTCTTAGGGCCGGTTTCTCGAGTGCCGGCTAACATTTCTCGAACAGATAAAGTCCCTGCTAAGGCATTTTGGCTTTCTCGAGCATCAATGTGAGAGCTAACTTTGACAGGGACTCTGACTCCCTGTTAAGCGTTTTCGGCTCGATAACAGCTGATTTCCCAAAGCCAACTAAGAAGAAGAAACGAAATCACAGCTGACTTTGCCATTGAATTTTACCCAAACAGCTGATGAAATAATCAAAGAACGCCATTGTTGCGCTTTACAGCACAATTCTGTGCCCTAACAGCACTCTGTAATTGTTTCTCGTTCAGATAAATTAAAGGAGTCGAGAAAGCTGATTTGCTTTTACGAACAGTTTATGTGGTCTTTGAGTTTTTTGGACAGATAGCTATTAGGGACTTTGACAGGGACTCGAGAAACCGGCCGTAAGAGGTGTAACGCCCACACAACTGAATGTACGGCAAAATTTTTGGTGTGGATTCAGAAAGTGGATTTACAATCTTCCTAGTGTGCGTTGTCAGTGTTTGATTATTTGGTTGTGTTAGTGTATAATTTCGTTTGGTCTGCTGCGAAATAGGCTCAATGTCGCATCTGTCTAATTTTTAACATTTTTATACCCTTGCAGAGGGTATTATGATTTCAGTCAGAATTTTGCAGCGCAGTGAAGGAGATGTTGCCGACCCCATTAAGTACATATATTCTTGATCAGCATTACTAGACGAGTCGATCTAGCCATGTCCGTCTGTCCGTCCGTTTCTACGCAAACTAGTCTCTCAGTTTTAAAGCAATCGGGCTAAAACTTTCCCAAAAGTCTCCTTTCTTTTGCAGGTAGTATATAAGTCGGAACGAGCCAGATCGGACAACTATATCAAATAGCTCCCATAGGAATAATCGGGAAAAAAATTTAGTCAAATTATATCTTGGGTGTTTTTTAACAAATAACCTCCTACTTTTGGAAATACCACTTTTTATCTAATTCTGAATTTCGAATTACATTTTATCAAAATCGGACGACTATATCATATAGCTCCCATAGGAACGATCGGAAAATTAATAGGAAATAAATTATTGCTTCGTTGGATTTTATTGTATTCTCTTCTACTCTGGGATATGACTCTTTTTAAATATTTTCGAATTTCGATTTTAATTTTATAGGAACGATCGGAAAACTATTAAGAAATAATAGGAAATTTAACATTTTTGTGATTTGTAAATTAATAGGAATGATCTGCAAGGGTATATAAGCTTCGGCTGGGCGAAGCTAGCTTCTTTTCTTGTTTTTTTTAAACATCGTTCATTTAATATGCATTTTTTTAAGTTGAAAGAAAGGTAAATATTAATCCATTAATAGAATGGATTGAATGATTTCGGTGTTAATCATTTGATTCTAGGGATAGTGTGGTTGCTTTTTTGTTTAAAAAATAAAATTATTGTTATTTTTGGTCCCTGAATTGAATTTAAATTGTATACTTCAAAAACAATTTTTTAAACAAAATTATAAAAGTAAACTTGGCTGTGTATTTCATAAACTTAATGATAATGTAATGAATTTAAAAGATTTGCTCAAAATGCTTCTGCTTTTAGAACTTTACTTTTTTTTTACCAATTTTGTTCAACTTTTTTTACTGATCATGATAAAGTGTCATAAGCGTTTAAAACATCTATCGGAATAATTTCATAAGGTTCAGTATTTATTTTGGTTTCAGGATTAATTACCGATATTCGGCACAAATAATAAATTTTATTGTGAGTTCAACAAATATTTCGAAATGCTCAATACAAAATACAGCAAAAAATTAAAAAAAAAAAACAAAATAAAAAAAAAAATTCTGTTTAAAAAAACTTCTTTGCCTCAGAGTGAACTCGAACCTCGATCGCATTATTCGCGGGCCACCAACTAACGCAATGCGCCACAGCCCTCTTTGAAATCGTCAACATAATTCAAGAATCGACAAATGAGACATATATTGAATTTTGACTTTTCGGCAGCACGGAGTGCCGAGAACGAGAGAGCAAGTGAGAGAGAGAGAAAGAAGTAAAGTAACATTCTATAAATAGAATGAATACGTGTGAGTCGAGTTTGACAAAAATGACGCTGCCTCCGCACATTTTCTTGCTCCCCGTTACACCTCTTAGTGTTTATATTCTCTTTGGTTCAACCAATATGAGACACGTGTAAGGAAAAGCAAGAGAGTCAATTGGATTGAATATTACGTTTTTTTTTATTATTATCAATGCGATTTGAATTTTAAAACATAAAAATCGGTTAGAAAAGTATGTTAAATCTGTTATGTTCTTTTAGCAAAAGGATGTTTAATAGGGTCTTCCCACAGAGCTCCATCCACCTCCCACCATCCGTTGAACGGATGGTCCGTAAGGTTTTCCGAAAATTTCCCAGTTAGTCCGCCATCCAATTTTGACGGACTTTAACGGGTTCTTTTATGCGATAGTTAGGCGATGTTTTTTCGATGCAACTCTGAATTCTTCCTCTTGACTGTGAAAAATGGAACGATGACTGCGACAACAAATCAAATCGATGGCGGGAAAAAATTAAATAATGCCTAAGTTCATTGTTTTTTTGGCCATCGTTGAACTATTTGTAGTTAGTTATGACCGGAAAAGCATTTGCAAACAGGTTGCCATGTGTGTGCCAAAATTTAAGCTGTTCTGCGAAAGAAAACATCAATGTTTGTAGCGAAGTCTCAGAATATGGTCTGCACTTCTTAAATAATAACTAATATTAATTAAAAGTGTACTATGTACTCCTATACAGTTCCAAAGTTGCTATAAATGACCAAAACAGCACCAATTTGGTTTTGTTTACAAATTTGCCATATTAATATTGGCTAGACAGAGGCGTAGTAAGAGCTGAGTGTGGGGTACGGGAGGTGAGGCTCTCCCCCAGTCAGCAATATGTATGCAAACTCGTTATAGGAAATGTTTTAAATGTTCAGATATGTTTTTTAACTATTATCTTAATCTATTTATTGTATTATTCTACAAAAGAATTAGGAGTACGCAACTTTACGACAGTTTTCCCGAGTTGAAATCCTCCTTCGTTAATGTTGAGCTGAGCAACTGCTCTTCAGTCAGCTGTTATTGGATGGTGGATGGTGGATGGAGTTCTGTGGGAACACGAGTTTCACATTCGTCAAAAACCCCAACCGTTTCAAACGGATGGACTCTATGGGAAGAGGCTATAAGGGAGTCTCATTTCCTTAGTCAGCACGTGTACGGAGCGAAGAGAATTTGAGATTTTTTTAACGGTTTTTTACGAAGCAAGAGTTTGTCAATAACTCTAAGTTTCAAATCAAATAAATATTTAAGAAACACTTCGTAGTAGCTGATTTTAAATAAAGGCCATTTTATTGAAAATTTAAAAAACGTTACCAAAATCTAAAGCTGATCGGAGCAGCGTGAATTTACAGATAGAAAATTCTTTAAAAGTATCGGCCCAGAATTTAAATGTAAATACATAAGAGTTTTCCCCGAAATCAGCTTAAAAGGATTTCTGTATTTCCACCGATATTTTAAAATTTATCGTAATTGCATTTTTTACCGAGCAATTTGGCTATGTTTTGACTATGGAATTTTGCCTTTGCACGGTTGCACTTAAGGCTACGACTTAATATAGTGTGAGACAACAATACATATTTTGGAGGGCATGACGTCACAAAGGACAAAGCAAAATATTATTGAACTGGGTACGGATGCTGAATTTCCAAAAAATTTAAATGCAGTTATTTGCCATTTTGCCAACATTTATAAGAGAAAACAAGAGAGAACGCTATAGTCGGGCTGGTGTCCCGACTATCTGATACCTGTCACTCAGCTAGATGTGCGAGGGAGGTGGATATATAAAACTTTGATTGCGCATAACATTTTAATGAATGGTCCGATTTGAAAAATGTCTTGTACATTTCGATAGGTATTAATAAACAGTATACAATTGCATTTATACATTTTTAAAATCTTAAAAGATGTGACCGCCAGACACATTTTAAAATCGTTTAAGGCGATTGTGGGCGTTACGTGCGGCGTGGCACCTTGACGAAACAAACTTGCGCTGCGTAGGAAGCCCAAGTATCTACATTATCAATACCAACTTTCTAGCTTTTATAGTTTCCGAGATCTCAAAGTTCATACGGACGGACAGACAGACAGACAGACGGACAGACGGACATGGCTAGATCGACTCGGCTAGTGATCCTGATCAAGAATATATATACTTTATGGGGTCGGAAACGCTTCCTTCTACCTGTTACATAATCTTGCACGAATACAATATACCCTTTTACTCTACGAGAAACGGGTATAAATAGCTATAGAAAGAATTGAAAAAAAAAACAAATCGAATTTTGGGGCACTTGGGGTTTTCTAATGTTAATTATTTAATTAACAATATTATTTAATTAATTATTTCCGAATTTATGTTTTTTTTTATGTTAATCCGTTATAGTTGAATTTTGCAACTTCCCGTATTTTATAGGAACGCTTCCTTTTACCTGTTGCATACTTTCCGACTAGAAGTGGGCGCGTGTCGAAATTTCTCAACACGACACAGCACGTACACAAAACTCGAGTTGCCTGCCCGCACAAACAGGAATAACACGAATAAAATAATTTTAAAACACGACACGAACACGAACGAATTAAATATATAAGTTAACTAAAGTCAACCGGACAGAGTCGATGACCGGCTGTCCGAATACCATGCACCGGCCAAATCGCTGACACAGCATTTGACCGGATGCTCGTGCATAGCCGGCAAACACAGCACTTTTGCGTGGCCGCTATGAGTTAGCTTCTGTTAGCTTTAAGTCCAGAATTCATATTCAGTACTGTTTTATATCTCGAATAAAGAGCACACTGCTCATGAGCATTACTCCGGCCATCGCCGTCAAACATATTTATATTCGTCCACTGAGCTTAAGGCCAGGGGCTTAGGGGGACAGTTATCCCCTCATCATAATCTTCAGTTGACTCATTGGTGGCCATAGATGCCCAGCAGCCAACCCCCAACCACTTGGAAGAGAGTTACGCAGCGGCTGCCCCACATCCAGCACACCAGCGATTATAGTTGCCAGCAGCCAACTCCCAACCACTTGAACGACAGCCACACAGTGGTTACTCTTTATCCAGCACATCAGCGATCATAGTTGTCTAGCGGACAACTATAACTACACAGCGGCTACCCCGCCTACAACGAGCACCCTGCCGGTGCCCCTCACCTACGACAAGCACCCTACCGGTACTCTTACCTATAACAAGCACCCCGCCGGTGCCCCTCACCTACGACAAGTACCCTGCCGGTACCCCTCACCTTTAGCAAGCACCCTACCGGTGCCCCCTCACCACTGGCCCGTACAGGAACGGTACCGCAGCCGGGCCAGCTACTAAAAAGTATAATTTATATATGTCGAATTATCCTCGGGTTCCATTAGAGCGGAGTGAGTTTCGGTCTGAACGCAGGCGTCGATCTAGAGAGACTGACTTTTGGTTTCTCTAATCGCCAATTCTGTTCCTCCGAACCATGGTAGAACTATACAAGGTGGTCTCGTCGCGAGAGCTGCCCTCTTTTGAGGACGATATTTGTGCCAGTCGTGCGAATAAAATATTATTTCTATCTCTTTCTAGCGCTTGTCTCTCTGAAAAATAACGTCCTCGGCAGAGCTGACGAGACCACCTTGTATAGTTCCACAATGCTCCGAACCACACACGGCGAAAGCGACACAACGCTGACGCTTCGCTATAACGGTTCCTCTCAAAAGGGACAAGACAAAATCATTTAAGATGGCAACGCTGCTGTGTGTCGCGCTACACTTTTGTGGCGCCGCACAAGGAATAACATAAGATGATAAAATAATTCGAGCTTCTAGGAAACACAAGCAGTCCAAGAAACTAGCATTCCTTATGCACTGAGATATACCATTTGCCGACATACATATTTTATTAACATTTGTTTTTTCGATTATTAAACAGTTGTTTTTTTTTTGGTAACATGTTAGAGCTTAACAGCCTTGTCCTTCTTTCGGTAAGTAAATACCCTGATGTAAAGAATACCCTCTCTTGTGGCAGAGCTAACTGGGATGCTTAATATATTCCTTGAAAGTTTTGGCAATAACTTTAGATGATTGGCATGTCGTTTTCGCAATTTTTTTGAGCGGGCCGCGCAATACGATCCCCTATTGTCACTATTGTCCCCTACTCCACTTATCGCGTCAGCAACCCCCGTTTGAAAGCTTAGAACTTCATGGTTTTGAGTTCGTTTTCACATTATAATTTTATTGGATAAAATATTGGCAAGTGCCATTTATGAGTAATTATAATTATTAGGAATACATTTGAATTTAATTTTTAGATGACCAACAAAGTTTGTTAGCGGAGAGTATCGAATTTATCACCCATACAAGGTGCACACGTCAACAAATTAATGACTATTCACGCCTGCAAACGTCGCTCTGAGGGCCCTTGCGATTGTTCATACAAACACAAGGCTGATACTCGCCGCTGAAAAGTCAAAGTTTATTATATTATAAAAGATTAACTTATGCAAAGATATAGTTAAAAATAGCTAGGTAATGTATTAGTGTGTCTTTCCAATTATTGTATTATTTATCTAATTAGTTCATCAGATGGATGACAAAGGTACTAACCTCCCCAAGAAATTCATTAGAGAAGTTTTTAGAATAAACAGTAGTCTTGGGTACCGTGGCATAAACTATGGCTTTTTCTACTTTAGTACAATGTAAAAGTGGGGAAAAATCCAGACGGAAGGTCTCAATGTATAAAAGTTCTAGTTCATTTATAGTAATAGGCGAATTTACTTTAGACAATAGATACTGGACTTTAATATAAAAATGGGGTTAATTTCTAAGAGTAACTGCTAGGGCCTGATGGTTAATCATGGTGCACGGATATATATATATATTTGGTATATAAAAAGAAACCGTGTTCCGACAAACTTACCCCTTTAAGTCCTGGGCGATGAGATCTCGACGCACTGGATCCTGGGCTTTTTTGAAGAAATTAGAAACATATATATATATATATACGTGCAAAACACTATCGTTGAAAGACACAATAAAAAAGTTGGTTCTTAAACACAATCACTAATTGAATATACATATGTATGTATGTAGGTATGTATGTCAGTGTATCCCACGGCGGCACACGTCTGGTTTGATGAGTTGCGAGCAGCGGCGTCTCCGATGTCTTGCTCACTTCACTTGATATTATTGCTGTTGCACTTGCATTCATAAATGCCTGAGTTCACAATTTGTTTATGTTCTCTTCACTTCACGTTTGTCTGCAAGTAAGGCATTTAACTGCCCTTATTTTTGTCACTTTGTTATGGTTTTTAGGTCTGTTTCTTGCACTTTATTGTCTTGTTAGACCTGGCGGCATATCACCTGTTCCAGGGCATGCTTTTGGTCCCTACGTCCTTGCACGGATCGCTTGTACATCTGGAGCACTTTTAAGACGGCCACGAAAGTTATGATGCAGATGACGATCTTTAGGTTGCGATTTACGTCCTGGATGTCGTCCTTGTGATCAATTATTTTAACAGTAATAATCACGTTGGCGGTATTATTTTAATAAATATAATATTTTAATAATATTTAATATTATTATTGCTTATTATGATTTAATAAATTAATTGAGGTACTATTTAAAAAAAAATTATATTTAAGTATTATAAGGTGAGCTGTATAATGTAGAGGACGTGCAGTTCGTAATGCGCAGTAGGCGTATTTAGATATTTCAAATAAATAATGAATATTAAATTCTTTGAAAATCTTAGAGAAGCTTATAACAGCAAGTCCGATGATATCGAATTGGCCGGAACTAATGCCTCCGCCGAGAGAGGGCTGATGAGGACACAGTGATTACTTCGGAGACTGGCTTGGATGTGATGATGAACCAGTTGGAGGGCTTTTAAAGACAAGAATTCCTAGATGAAGAAGGTGCTAGCCAAGCTGGAGCAGAACGACCCCGTATAACACTCGCTACAAGTAATTTCAGTTCCCTACCAGCAAGTCGATAGACTGCGGCCCCAAATCTTATGACAAATGAGTCCCCGTGCTCATGATTTTCAAGCATGGACTGAAGGAGGAGATAGCATTAATAAATAATAATTATAATTAATATTAAAATACAAAGAAATCCACAAATCTGTTTTTGTTTTTATAATATGGTACATTTTTCAGCACATATTTTTAGGCCAAAGAAAGCCTACAATTTTAGATACGGGTTTTCTCATATTTTTAGGCAGCCAATTACCTAAAATCAAGGCCAAAAAGTACCCCAATTTTAGGCCATTAATGGCCTAACATGTTAGGTAATGGAATGCTAAATTTTAGGCCATTCAAGACTTAGCTCCAGTTTTAGGCCAATTTTACCTAAATTCTATGCAATTTTTTGACATTTTAGGTAATTTTTTTTTTTGGGTGCATGATCCTTTAGTTCAGCACTAAGAAACCTAAGCTCCTTAAATGGTGGGTTTAGGAAGAGTCCTAAATAATGAATATTATTTTGGCTAGGGCTTTCTTCTAGGGACTGCAAAGTATTTCTTTAAAGCTGCGATATGGCAATTTCTTTAATTTATTAACCAACAGAACATAGATGTGGGACCGAAAATAACAGTTATTTGATTATTTTTTATCGAAAAAATCATACGCCTAGGATAACACTAAAAATCTGAGAAAAAAATCATAAACCCAATTTAATGCAGCCTATTCATATCCGCAATGACCTAAAAATGTTTAACATTTTTAAAATTGGTCATGAAGTAACTGTTATTTCAGACTTTTAAAATAAAAATCTGAGAATAACAGTTATTTTCTGACCAAAAAAATAAAAGCCTTCCGTAACTTTTATTCATGACTTTTATAATAAAAGTATAAAAATAACTGTTATTTTTTGACTGAAAAAATAAAAATCCTCCGTAACTCTTATGAGAAGACTTTTACTAAAAAAATCATTAAATAACTTTTATTTGGTGATCGAAAATATATAAGTCTTAAGTCTCTTTTGTTGAAATAAAATTTTTTTATTTTAACATAGACTTTTTTTTCCATTATTAAACAGTTGAATTTTTTTTGTTACATGTTTTTATTTAAAAATAAAAGTTTTTCTAAATTAAAGCTTAACAGCCTAGTCCTTCTTTCGGTAAGTATGTTCCTCGATGTAGAGAATACCATGTCAATGGTTGCAGAGCTAACTGGGATGCTTAAAATATTCCCTGCAAGTTTTTGCAATATCTTTAGATGATTTGCATTTCTCCAAAAACGTAATCGGGGGTGTCACAGAAACCGGTGACGGATTTGGGGACGGTTGGTTTAGAAACCAACCGATCAAAACCGTTGGTGTCACAGAAATTCGAGAAATTTCCTTTTTTCGGAAAATTTACCGAAAAACGACCAGGGCTGGATGCATACACGAAATATCGAATATTCAATAATTATCGTATTTTATTTGACTTATTTGGACTATTTTCCAATAAGTTTTAAACTTAAATAATGTTTTTCTTGCTAAATTACAAAAAGAATATATGTATGTTTAAAGCGCATATTGTATACAATAAATGAAAAAAATGAAAAATTTTAATTACCCGCCAGGCTACATATTGCATCCCTGAACAGCGGTTTGCCGCGGCTGCGTTGGTTTATTTACATTTGTAAGTTGGAAAGAATTTTAAAAGCAAACCAAAAGGCCATCAGCGTAAACTCTTGCTCTAGAGTAAATCCTTTGGCAATGTCGATATTATCGCGAATGAATCGCAAGAATATGGCGTCGTACGCTGGTGACCTTTGTTTACTACAACCTTTATTAACATGAAATTTTTACCAGAAATAAGTTTTATATTTAACTACAATACTAAGTACCTTTGAATAAATAAGTCGTTAACATTTGGTTTTTTAAAGTTCGAGCGAGTTGGTACCACTGTCAGGTTAGACGATTTTCCGACGGATTTTTTTTAGCTCATTTTTTTGAGAGTTTTTATAAAAAGCATATTTCTAAATATAACCCGAAGTAAATATAAAAATCGTAGTATGCAGATAGTTCATAAAATTAATTAGAGTTGTCTTAAATAAAGTTATATTTTTGGGAAACATTTGTAAGTTGGTTAATTTTATCAAAACGTCCGGCAAAATACGGGGGATTTAGAAACCGTCAAAAATGACGTCTGTGACACCGAGATTTGCTATTAGGGGGAAATTCGGTTGGAATGGTTTTCTGTGACACCCCCGAATATATCGTTTTCGCAGTCTTTTGAGCTTTAACAATAATTTTCTATTTCCAAATCAACCTCATTTTTGTCAAGCTTAATTTTTTTTTTGTTTTCCATCTTTATACTCCTTAAACTCACTAGTTTAAATTCGTTTTTTACAGAAGTAGATATGGTTCTTCTCACAATGATTCAGCTGCATTTGTATCAATGTAAACAGATATACGTCTGAGTGCAGATGATATTAGTTGTAGGCCCTTTCTCCATTATGGATGCGTCGCGTCAGCATCCATTTACCGTTTAACGCGCCTCAAATCCCATACAAACTTGTTGGTGTGTGTGGGAATGGGAGAGTGGAAAATTGTCGCGTTACAGGGCTGCGAAGTCATTTTGTGGCATTTTTCAGCGGTATTAACCAGGCATGATAATTTTTCTGGAAACAAAACTGATAAGAAGCGGGAAAAATTAAAACCATTTATTGTTCATATTGAATTTTTTACAGATTTCTATTGAATTTTATTTGGAATAGTTTTGGTATTTTATATGCCAAATGATCTGGCAATAGTTCAGTATTTCGAGGATGACCCAAGCGCATAAAGGGCATTAGCAGTATGTTTTTTAGATGGAATGGCTCAGCTAGAAAGGATCGGATGCGACTTATTCGTCGTTGCAGCGCAAGCACTAGGCCTTCTTCCCCGGCTTCATGGTCTTGACGCTAGTTTCTTGATCACGTGCGCCCGCCATTCGTCCATCAAGGCGATCTAATGGTCGCACTTTGAGCGCAGGTTCCAAATCTGCTTTGTCCATTGATGGCCATTCCACATCCAAGTGACACACACCTCCTGATTTTCTTACCTCCACCGGCTGCTGCTCCTTATCTGATTTTGCTTTGCTGGTGGTGCTGCCTCAAAGAACTGCTGGAAATAGCACGTATCCCTCCTTCTTGCGCACAATGTCCTCGCAGGCGTTTAAGCCCCTGTTCCGATTCTGGTTACTGACATAATATGCTGCCGCAGAAGCTGAAGCTACTTCTGTCGCGGGTCGTGTCAGAGAATTATTAAGATCGATTTATATGAGCACATTCTGCAGCAGATCCATTTGCTTTCTGTTATCTGGACTGCCGGGTTACAAATTCTGACACATTTGTTTGCCGCTACCCGATCTGTATTTGGATCTCCACCAACTGCTAGCAATAGATGCTCACGCAGCATAGCGTGGGATGTGGTAATTGCTTCCATCATTTAGCAATGTTACCACATACATTTACGCTGTGCAAATGCTGTTTTGGGAATTCAATTATCAATAACTAATTATTTAAATCTTTTGTTTTCTTCAACTCGCAACTGGCTATTTCACAGAACAGCTGTTTTTAATCGCGTTTACCAATGAAAACACCTCAATTCACAAAAATACCAAAAAAACGCATGGTGGAAATATGCTTTTAAAATTGAATTTCTCGAAACGGAATTAATACTAAAAGATATTTCTTTTCGTTATCGGTGCGGTCACGCTGATACTCAGTCATAAGTAGTTTAAAATCCAGTGAATTTATTTTCAACAAGAAACTTGAATGTAATGATAACAATTGTTTCTTAAAATTGTTTTCTAACGTCTTCCTATTATCAGCAGTTTAAAACATCAATTAACGATTTAGTGCTGGCATAATGCGCGTATACTTGTGATGGAATGCAGAAAGACAATGAATGCTAATAATCCGGCAGCGGCTTGGAGATGGCAATATTGACAACAAAATCTCTACTTTTTGCCAAGGATAATTTTAGCGATTGCTTTCGCTAAAGGTAAATTACGATCACATGCACTGGTAAATGAAAAGCGAATAGGCTTTCAAGTGCAGTCAGTGCTTACGCATTGGTCTAAGTGTGCATAGAAAGTGCGAACATCAGGCGTTGGCCAGCCAACGATGTCTGGAATTACAATAACTAAGTTCGCGCACGAAAACATCCCCGTTACAAGCATCAATATCACCACTAACCGTGTAGAAAACACCATCGACAGTGACACCAACAGGGATTCTCTGGTCCAACTTATGGAAGAACATCATACGCGGTTGGGAGCGGTAACGGAACAAGGACCAGCGACCACATCTACTAGAGAATTAATATCGGATGGTGTGGAGCGATTGCGACATCACGGCAGTCGACTTCAAACCTCGAGCTTGGCTTGCTTTCGATGTTTTGGTAACTTTCTTACTTATCTGGCCAGGCTGCGAAGTTCCCCTGAGGAATTGGAGCAGCGTTACAAATCCAAAGAGATTGATAAGTTCCTGGAGAAGGAAAAGCACACGTTTCGACGCCAGGTAAGAAAGGAGGTTTAAGAGGGAACCTCCTTTACACCGCCCAAAAATCTCATTTTAATATTCGTTACTTATAGAGTATTGGCGGAAAGTATATAACATTTAGAAAGAACCGATTACAACCCTATCACTATTATGTTTTCCTGATCAGGATCACTAGCCGAGTCGATCCATCCCCGTTCGTGTGAACGATGTGATCTCGAAAACTATAAGACCTAGAGGGTTGGGATTACTCATGCAAATTCTTTAGTTTCGGATTTAGCTCAAGTTTGTCATCCGAATGCGCCGCGCTCACTCTAATGCAAACGGCGCAAAACTGGGGCGCACAGAATGTTGATGCTGGATAGCAAATTGTTAACTGAAATGTAATACCTATCGATTGCCCTAAAAAAAATGTTGCCACCCCCACAACGCTTAGTGTAAATGAGATTTGGTTTTCATTATAAATACCCGATTTAAAATGTTTACATAGGATCATTCATTAATAAGTTATGAGCAATTAAAGCGACCGTTTGGCGTTGCATTGCTGCTGGCTTTATCTTCCTCCCACGGATAATTGATAGCGTTGTAACTGTTTTATCGTATCGTAGAATTTGGGTAGGAAACAGTCGGAATTAGATTAAAGAACAAAAAAAAGTTCTATAAAGTGTATTTATGTATCAGAACGGCACCGGTGCCTGATTTTGACACAACTTGTGTATTCGCCTAAAAAGCGGTCCCAGTGCTACTAACACCGCCTACTATGCAGTTAAGGTATTTAAACACCGCATCGATTGTGAGTGTTACACAGACAACACACAGAAATATGCGGTGGAAAAGCACACACTCAAAAACTTACAGTGCTGCTTCAATGCTCTGAATTTTTGCACACTATTTTTTGAGGCTTGGTTTACATAGCCAATGCAAATATGCTGAATATGGATTGTTTTGTCGCTGAGAAAAACAAATTCAATCTTGATGTTTGGTTTTGGGTGGTCAAGACTTAAATAAAGGTTAAAAATTTTAATGAAAACTTAAATACTGAAAACAAAATAATAATTCTAAAATTCGGTTATTATTCAATGGATTTTCTTGATGCCTTTCTTGACATTGCTTCGCATAAATATTTGTTTCCTTTATAAGAGATGTCTACTGTGGATACCTTACATATTTGGTTTTTATGTACCTTTTTGTTATCTACATACATGCGCGGATCCACGGGGGGTGATATATCACCCCCACTCGGGTGAAAAATGAACGGAATTTTGGAATTCAAAAAGTATGCAATTTGCAAAAAATACACCACTCGACCGTATATATTCAACTAACGATTTAGGTGTTCTTCTCGACCCAAAACTTAAATTTGACTGCCACATAATGGCCACTGTCAATAAAGCTATGAGTGTTCTTGGGTTTATAAAGCGTTGGTCAAAAGAATTTGATGACCCTTATACAACCAGATTATTATTTACCTCCCTTGTCCGTCCTATTTTGGAATATTGTTCTTCAGTTTGGAGTCCACAATATCAAGTGTACATCGACCGTATTGAGTCGGTACAAAAAAAATTTCTCCTTTTTGCCCTTCGTAGTTTGAACTGGGATCAAAACGTAAGGCTACCTTCCTACCAGAGTAGATTACTATTGCTTAATTTACCTACACTTGAAAACCGTAGAATAATGCTTGGTACTATTTTTATGGAAAATCTTATAATAGGTGATATTAATTCTGTAGAACTGGTAAACCGTTTAACTTTTAATGTTCCCGTTAGACTAACACGAAATTATTACCCTCTTAATTTGCCTCGATGTACATCAAATTTCACTCTGCATGAGCCTTTTCGTGTTCTATGTAATAATTATAACAATCTTTATCATTTAATTTGTACTTCAACATCTATCCCTGTATTAAAAACTAAAATTTTATCTCATTTGCTTCAATCTTAGTTTTAGCCTTTATAATCTGTCCCGTCTCTATTTGTTTCATGTATCTTCCTCGCGAACTCGCATTTTTGCCCTAATTGACAAAGGGTCCCGCGCGTAACAAGCACGTGCTTGGTATCGCTGGGCCACTTGTTTGTACTGCTCGTAGTGCATCAACGTCCATCAATATATGAAAAAAAAAAAAAATCTTCTTATATTACCCCCAAAACCAAATCCTAGATTCGCCACTGCCTACATATGTGCATAAAATTACCTTTGCTACATTATTAGGTAATAAATTCATTTTAAAGAAATAACACATTTACAAAATAGTAAAGATAACTCGGTCAAAATAGTTTTAAAATTTTGATTTTGATAAACAAACAAGAGAGAACGTTATAGTCGGGTGCCCCGACTATCAGATACCCGTTACTCAGGTAAAGGGAGTGAGAGGGAGATGGAGATAGAAACTTTGATCACGCATAACTTTTAAACGAATAGTCCGATTTGAAAAATTTCGAAAAACATTTCGATAGGTATTGATAAACACAATAAAACTGCATTTTTACTTTTCCGAAATATTAAAATTTTTAAAACCGTATATAAGCGATTGTGGGCGTTAGAGGGGGCGTGGCACCCTTTTGAAACAAACTTGCGCTGCGTAGGAACTCCAAGAATATTCATGCCAAATACCAATCCTCTAGCTTTTATTGTTTACTTGTATGTAACAGGTAGAAGGAAGCGTTTCCGGCCCTATAAAGTATATATATTCTTGATCAGGATCACTAGCCGAGTCGATCCAGCCATGTCGGTCTGTCCGTCTGTCTGTCTGTATAAACGCTGAGATCTCGGAAACTACAAAAGCTAGAAGGTTGAGATTTCCCACACATGTTCTTGGGCTTCCTACGCAGCGCAAGTTTATTTCAAATAGGTGCCACGCGTTTTATATATAAAATTGCGTTTATATATTTTTAAAATCTTAACAGATGTGGCCTGCAGACACATTTGAAAATCGTTTATGGCGATTGTAGGCGTTAGGGGGGGCGTGGCACCTCGATGAAACAAACTTGGGCTGCGTAGGAAGCCCAAGAATATGGGTGTGAAATCTCAACCTTCTAGCTTTTATAGTTTCCGAGATCTTAGCCTTAATACGGACAGACGGACATGGCTAGATCGACTCGGCTAGTGATCCTGATCAAGAATATATATACTTTATGGGGTCGGAAACGCTTCCTTCTAGCTGATACATACTTTTGCACGAATACAATATACCCTTTTACTCTACGAGTAACGGGTATAAAAACAATGAATTAATCTGGTTAAGAGATAATTAATCTGGACAAAATACTGCTTTGAAATGCAAATTATTTTCTTCATTCAAACAAAAAAAACAATAAATTAATCTGGGTAAGAGAGAGAAAGCAATAGCCAAAACTCCCCGAAATTGAAAAAGAGTTTAAAATGGTTAGCATGTAAATTTCATTAAATTTGTATCATGTTAATTATACCCGTTACTCGTAGACTAAAAGGGTATATTGTATTCGTGCAAAAGTATGTAACAGGGAGAAGGAAGACTTTCCTATAAAGTATATATATTCTTGATCATGGTCACTAGCCGAGTCGATCTAGCCATGTCCGTCTGTATGAACTCTGAGATCTCGGAAACTACAAAAGCTAGAAATTCGGCATTAACAACACACATTCTTGGGCTTCCTACGCATCGCAAGTTTGTTTCAGCCGAGCTCCACGCCCCCCCTTACGTCCACAATCGCCTTAATGGACTTTTGAAGAACCCTGGCGCCGACATCTTTACAGATGTTGTAAAAGTGTACATGCCATTTTGTTGTGTTTATTAATACCTTTAAAAATGTAGAAGAAATTTTTAAAATCGGCTAATCCATTAAAAAGTTATGAGTTAAAAATGAAACAGCCACTAGATGGCGCTAGTATCTTTGACGAGTGCATATATTCATCTCACTCGCCCTCCCTTAAGCTGAGTAACGGGTATCTAATAGTCAAAGTACTCGACTATAGCGTTCTCTCTGGTTTTTGCCTACACAATACAAGCGGTGGTCGCACACATAAATAAAAGTCTACTACATCAATACATGGAGCTCATTTTTGACACCGCATACAAACAACACTCAACAGAAACGAGTAAAAAACAAGAAAGGAAGCTAGCTTCGGCCAGTCGAAGCTTATATACCCTTGCAGATCATTCCTATTAATTTACAAATCGCAAAAATGTTAAATTTCCTATTATTTCTCTTATTTCCGATCGTTCCTATGGCAGCTATATGATATAGTAGTTCAATTTTGATAAAATCAAAATCGAATTTCTGAAATATTTAAAAAGAGTCGTATCCCAGAGTAGAAGAGAATACAATAAAAACCAACGAATCAATAATTTATTTCCTATTATATTCCCATTAATTTTCCGATCGTTCCTATGGCAGCTATATAATATAGTGATCCGATTTTAAAAAAAATTCGAAATTCGGAAATTTAAAAAGAAAAATACTCCCAAGAGTAGAAGGTAATATTTCAAAAACATCGGAGCTATAATTTTTTCCGTTTTTTTTTCGATCCTTCCTATGGGAGCTATTAGATATTTATTTATTTATATAAAGCTAACACACAGTTAAAACTTTGAGCTAACTGAGTATGATTAAGAGCACTAGCAACTAAGGCTTTCGGCTCGACTGATTATTTTATTGTGAGACAGTTTTCTTAAATGGTATGGGTCAAATTAGTTTTACGGAGGAACGAGATGATTTTGTTGATGTTGATGTTAGTAGGGTTTGCAATGGTGTGAATAGGGTTTTCGGAGTTAAAGGTATCTCTTCTGTGTTGGGATAGTGACGGACAGCTGATAATTATGTGGTTTAGGTCAAATGTCGAGTTGTTGCAGAACGGGCATGTATTTGGAAGTGATCGGTCTATGTAGTGGGCATTTGTGAGCTTGGTGTGTCCTAACCTGAGTCGGTTTATAAGTATTTGAGTTTTTCTAGTTTGGTTTGTGGATATGTTACAGATGGTTTGTGGGGAAGATTGAAGTATTTGTTTGTACCAAGTGGAAACGTTGTTGAGTATGTCAGGTTGTTTAGATTTATTGTGGTTTTTTAGGTAGTGAGAGATGTCGTTAGAGTTGTTGTTTGGGGTGAAAATTAGCGGAAATTTTTGAGCCTCTTTAGCTGTATTATCAGCATACTCGTTTCCTGCTATGCCGATGTGACTGGGGATCCAAATTAGTTTTATTTTTGGAAAGTGGTTGATGATAAGGTTTTTTATGGTTGAGGGATAATAGGAGTGGTTGTTGGAGTTAATGATGGACTTTAGGGCAGAGAGCGAATCAGAGCAGATAGCATGTTTGCCTGGGTTTTTCAATGCAATTTTTACGTCTTCACTAGAGAGAACGGATGAATGGTGGGGGAGGAGTCCTGCTTTAATGGGATAGGTTTCTTTGGTTACGCTGTAACTAATTATACCGTTGGCCATAGAGCCGTCGGTGTAGTATAAATTATGGAAGGGGATGGTGCTTTTTAATGTTTCGAAAAGTTGTTTATAGATTAAGGGAGGTGTGTTTGTTTTATTATAGTTGGAAAGTGTTGTGTTGGTAGCTTTATTTATTATTTCCATGTCATACTTTTTGTTATGGTAGTTTTTAATTGGTCTGAAGGGAAGGTGAAGTTCCTTACATATGTTAATTATTCGGTCTATTGTGCTCGAGTATTTGAATTTCTTTTTTGAGGTTTTAGTCAGGGATTTAAGGGGAGTGTCGAATGAATGTATGAGTTTTTTTGATAGTTTGCCTGTTAGGAGTTAGGTGGTTAAATGAGTCTATATGGGCTTCTATTAGCAGGTTGTTAGTTGGTGTAGTCCTGAAAGCACCTAAAGCTGATCTGATTGCGGCGTGTAGTGTTGTTTTTAATCTGTTTATAAGGTGGTTAGGGGCGTTCCCGTATATGGGGAGGCAGTAGTCAAGTTTGGAGGTAAGGATGGATTTGATAATTTGGATAAGAGAGGATGTGTTGGTGTTGTATTTGGGACTGGAAAGGTGTTTGATTATGTTTAATGGCTTGGTGAGTTTGGTTTTTAATTTGTTTATGTGGGTGGTCCAATTGTATCTATTGTTTAGAGTGAGGCCAAGGATTCTTGTATTGTTGGTTTCTGGTATGTTTCGGATTTTGGATTTGCAATTGTGTTTGCGGCAAATATGAAGGCTTTGACATTTCTCGACCGATAAGGAGGCTCCTGAGAAGAAGCACCAGTTATTTATCTCCTAGAAAAGTGAAGTGAGATCAACGGTGGGATTCTTTTGTCTTTTGTGTTGGATGATAAGGTGGAAGTCGTCGGCGTAAGCCGTGAATTTGATTTGCCTTGGGCGGGCGATTATTTTTGTTAGGGAATGGTAAGAAATTAGAAAGAGAATGACTGAAATGGGAGAACCTTGTGGGATGCCGTTGCTGAGAGGAAAACTGTTGGACATATTTCGACCGTTTTTGACTATAATTTTTCTGTTTGTCATGAAATTGGATACGTATTTGATTATTCGGGGGCCTAGCTGCCATTCTTGGAGTTGTTGAATGATAGTGTGGATTCCGATTTTGTCGAATGCCTTGGAAAAGTCTAGAGAAAAAATCGATAGGTGGCGTGTTAAGGAAAGGGATCTTGTTGCTAGGTGATCTACATATAGCAGACTGTCTAGAACAGATTTTCCCCTTTTAAATCCAAATTGGTTGTTATGAATGAGTTTGTTAGTGATAACAAACCACCATAACCTTTTGGAAATAATTTTGTCAAAGACTTTGGCAAGACATGGGTTTAGGGAAATTGGTCTGTATGATTTTGCTTCGATTTGTGGTTTTTGTGGTTTAAGGATGGGAAGGATGAGGCTGACTTTATAGGCTTGGGGGATGTGTGAGTCTAGAATATTGTTAAAGTGATTAAGAATTCTGATTTTAAAGGAGGGAGGAGCGTTTTGGATCATGGAATAGGATATGCGGTCCATGCCAGGCGTGGAGCCTTTTAGGGAGTTGAGAGCGGATAGAAATTCGATAAATGAAATGTTGTTTTCTCTTTGATTGGCTGACTGACTAGGTTGGTAAAATATATAATTATTTGTGAGTATTTTGTTTGTTCTAAATGTGTCGGAGAAGTTGGTATCTTCAGCTTCTTTTGACCATAGGTCGCCGAAGGTGTTGGCTATTTCAGAAGGACATGTAGAAGTGGTTTGTGTTATGGGGTTGTGTATGGCATGGATATGCTTGGTAGGGTAGAGGCCACATAAACGTTTTATGTTTGCCCACATTCTCGATGGATCGGATTTGGGGTTAATTTCGGAAGTAAAGTTGTGCAAGGCGGTTTTTTTTGGTATTTTAATTTCTCTTCTATATATGGCGTTTGCTTTCTTAAATTCAAGGATGTTTATAGTGTTTATGTTTTTTTTAAGTATTTTCCATTTGTTGTTTTTTGTGTTTTTAAGGATAGCAAGTTCCTGGTTCCACCAGGGAACTGTGCGGTTTAGGGAAAAAGTTGTGTTTTGAGGGATAGATGTATGGGCAGATTGGATGAGAGTTTTTTTAATGAGAGCAGCTTCTTTGTTTACATTGCTGTTGCAGGTTTGTGATAGGGAACTTAGATGCGTTACTTTATTGCCGTAGAGTTGCCAGTCTGCTTTCTTAAGGTTGAATGATGGTTTGGCTAAGTATAAGTGGGACGAGGTGGTTGTGAACAAAGAAATTAAGATGGGGAAGTGATCGATACCATGAAGGTCGTCAATCACTTTCCATGTAATTTCTGGGGCAATGTCGGCAGTAGCGAGTGAGAGGTCAATGTGTGTGAAAGTGTTGTGAGTGGAGTAGTGGGTAGGAGACATGTCGTTGAGGATGATATAATCAGAGCGGTCTATGAATTTGGACACAATGTTACCTCTAGAGTTGGCTATGTGGGATCCCCAATAGGAGTGCCAACTATTGAAGTCACCTAAGACGATTGTTGGAAGATCTGTTCGAGCGAGAGTATTTTGGAGGTCGGTTAAGCGAAATTGCTTGTCGGGAGAAATGTAGGTGGATATTATTGTAAGTTTAGTTTTGGAGTTTATCGTAATGCCTATTGCTTCAAGGTCTGAGATTAGTTGGTGCTGTGTGTGAGATATGGAGTTGCGCACTAGGATGGTTGTGCCAACAAATGCGTTAAGATTGTGACTGCAGAATATAGAAAAGTTTATGGGTATGGGGATGGATATAGTGTTGGATATGTGGGTTTCTTGTAAGGCAATTATCTGTGGGTTAAATTTCTTAATAAGTATTTGTAATTCTAGGTAATTATTTGTATATCCTTTAATATTCCATTGCAATATTTTTAGCATTGAACAAGTTAAGTGAGTGAGTTAGGTAGTTTAGTTGGTGTCCATGTTGCAAGAGTCGCTCGAGGCGTCTCCCGGTTTGCTTGCGTTTGTTTTGTGTTTTTTATTAGAGTTTTTGTTTGCGGCCTTCAGCGATGCGAGCATGCGCTTTGAAGTAGAGATTGGTAGGAGTTGTACTGTTTTAGATGGGAGTTTGTTAGAGGATTGTGGCAAGTTTAAGGTGTCTGCTTTTATGATGTTTGTTGTATTAAGGTCTGCATATGATGTTAGAGTTCTGGAGGTGCTTGGAGCTTGTTGCGAGTTGGGTCCTTTGAGGTGCTGAGGTCCTGGGTTTTGTTGAAGTGTTGTGTTGTTATGAGTTTGAGGTGTGTTTTTGGTGACTGTTGAGTATGGAAGAGGTGTGGTGCTTGTGTTGCGTGACTTTCGGATTGAAATGGCTGTTCTGTTGTCGCATTTTTTGGTGGTTTTAATGGCAATGAGTTCTTGTTGGGTTTTAAATACAGGGCATCTTCTATGTCGGTTCCGACATATATACTACCTGCAATAGAAATAAGACTTTTGTGAAAGTTTCATCCCGATAGCTTCAAAACTGAGGGACTAGTTTGCGTAGAAACGGACGGACAGACGGACGGACAGAAGGACATGGCTAGATCGACTCGCCTAGTGATGCTGATCAAGAATATATATACTTTATGGGGTCGGAAACGTCTCCTTCACTGCGTTGCACACTTCTGACAGAAATCATAATACCCTCTGCAAGGGTATTACAAGAGGGAACGCTATAGTCGGGTGCCCCCCAGTTACTCAGCTAAAGAGAGTGCGAGGGAGATATAAAACTTTGATCGGGCATAACTTTTTAACGAATGGTCCGATTTGAAAAATTTCTTATACATTTTGAAAGCTATAAATAAACACAACGAAATCTTCCAAAATGTGGGCGCCAGACACATTTTAAAATGGTTTGTGGGCGTTAGAGGGGGCGTGGCGCTCGGCTAAAATAGGCTTGCGCTGCGTAGGAAGCCCAAGAATATGTGTGGGTAATCCCAACTTTCTAGCTTTTGTAGTTTCCGAGATCTCAGCGTTCATACAGACAGACAGACATGGCTAGATCGACTCGGCTAGTGACCCTGATCAAGAATATATATACTTTATAGAGTCGGAAACGCTTCCTTCTCCCTGCACGAATACAATATACCCTTTTAGTCTACGAGTAACGGGTATAAACATCGCATCATTTTTTGATGCGGTGCTTTGATACATGAGTTTTGAAAATAATAAAAAAAATAATGCCGTTCTCTGTTGAGTAGGATCATGACTACTTTTTTTGTATTCGTGAAAAAGTATGTAACAGGTAGAAGGAGGCGTTTGCAACCGTGTAAAGAATATATATTCTTGACCAGGATCACTAATATAGGCAATGCTTAAAGCACATCAATTTCCGTCTTTGGCATCAAAAAATCAAGTAACTTTGCGATTTTTTCTATAAAAACTGGTTGGATGGATTTAATTCAAACCAATTGTATATTATAAAGTGTCATTTAAATAACATCCACTAATTTTTCTGGCCGATACTATCTGCTAATATATCGGTGGCAAAGCGATTGCTGGAACACTATTAAAAAAAAGCGTTTTGCGGTGACCACTGTATCTCCTCCAAAAATTATCGTATTTCCATTCTGCTTTTACACTTAGCTTAAGAAAAGAAAAAACCCGCCCTTGGGAAGGGCGATTTTAAAATTGTTTTTTAAAGAATTTTTGTTTGCCCTTCCAAACTCAAAAATGTGTTTTTCACCTAAAAAATTCGACTTTGGGCTTAAAAAAAAATACTTAAAGATAAAAAATAAACAAAAACCCTTCCCAGGGGGGCGGGTTTTTTTTATGCAGAAAAATATGCGACAAATTTGAAAACGATCGATTGAGCCGTTTAGAAATGCCGATGACCACGGACTTAGCACTTACGCACTTACGTACCTAAAGTCTTAGAGGTTAGGGTACTAGTTTTAGCATAACTTCTAAACTTTTTGACCGATTGACTTTAAACTTTTTTTTTGTATAATCTTAAGATGTTAATCTACAAATTTAAAAAAAATCGAAATTTTTTTTTTGCAAGACCCTACCCTCTTTTAAAGGAAATAATACAGTTATTCTTTAAGTTGTATAATAAAACTCAAAAAATAAAAATCATTGCGAATATGTAAACTACAATGGCTAACAAAAGTATTGGCGTATTTACCATATTTTTTGGACGCTTCTAAGTGCATGATTTTTTTTGTAAGAAAAATTAACACTAACAGTTAGTTTCGATCCCTGTGTAAAAGTGTAAATAGCATTTTAAAATCGGACAATCCATTAAAAAGTTATGATCAACAAATGAACAGCCACTAGATGGCGCTAGTAGCTTTAACGAGTCCATATATCCATCTCACTCGCACTCCCTTTAGCTGAGTAACGGGTATCTAATAATCGAAGTTCTCGACTATAGCGTTCTCTCTTCTTATTCGGGCAAAGGTATATAACAGATAGAAGGAAGCGTTTCCGACCCTGTAATATATATATATATTCTATATATATTCTTGATCAGGGTCACTAGACGAGTCGATATAGCTATGTCTGAACGCTGAAATCTCGGAAAGTACAAAAGCTATAAGTTTGGAATTAATAACACATATTCTTTGGCTTCCTACGCAGCTCAAGTTTGTTTCATCCGAGTGCCACGCCCACTCGTACGCCCACAGTCTCTTTAAAGGTCTTTTAAAAATGCCTGGCGCACACATCTTTACAGATTTTGTAAAAGTTTTTTTTTTATTTTTATTAAACGATATTTTACTTATCGAATCTTCTCTCTTAGAGACTAACGACAAGTTTGCAAATCTTAATCTATTTTATATATTTTAATTAATTACAAATTAATTATTTAGAATAACGGCATTAACTATTGTTGCTGGGTGGGGAGGTCTCTTCTTCGGAGTCGTGTATAGAATGTGGATTAGAGACCGCGCAAGGTCATTAGGATGGGCCTGGAGCTTGAGATTATACTTTGCTTTCGCTTTGTCGAGTTCGTCTTTAACTAAGCCTACGTTTAGATCTTTATGAATATTTTTATTCCGAATATACCACGGTGCTCCTGTTATAGTTCTCAATATCTTTGATATCTTCAATATCTTTGTTGCGTTGCTCTAAGAGGACATTTAGACCGACTTAGGATGGCAGTATCATCAGCAAAAGTTGAGGTTGTTGTAAGAGTGGATGTCGGAAGGTCGGCTGTATAAATAATATACAATGTCGGCCCAAGCACACTTCCTTGGGGTACTCCAGCTTTTATTGGATGATAATCAGAGAGGAAATCTTTGCATCGCACTGCAAAGCTTCTTTTCTGTAGGTAGGACTCCAAAATTGTATGGGTGCTTTGTGGAAGTATTAATCTGATTTTATGAATTAAGCCGTCCAGCCACACGCGGTCGAAGGCCTGTGCGACATCAAGAAAGACAGCGGAGCAATATTCTCGTTTTTCAAATGCATTTCGTGTCTCGGAGGTTATCCGGTTCACTTGTTCAATAGTTCCGTGTTTTTCACAAAATCCGAATTGGTGCATTGGTATTGCTTGGTATTGCTTGTATGTATTGCTTGATGCGACTGACGAGCAGCTTTTCAAATATCTTTGATAGGCACGGCAGACGGCTGATTGGCCTATATGACGATCTCTGGGACTTGTCCTTTCCGGCTTTATGGATCATTATGATGACAGACTTCCTCCATTGTTGAGGATAATATCCAGAATTCATCATGCTGTTAAATATTATGGTTAAAAAATGTATTGCACAGTTTGGCAGTTCTATAATCATTTTTGGGGTGATGAGATCGTGACCCGGCGCTTTCTTTTTGTCTTGGGACTGTATGATTCTTGCAACTTCTTCTGGATGGAATATAATTTGCGGGCTAGCTTCAGGATTGGAGATTATTGGCACCAGAAAGCTATTCGTTGCTGGAAGTGGTTTGAAGACATTTTCTAAATGGAGGGCAAATGTATTCGCCCTCTCTTCGTTGCTGCGGGCCCAAGTGATTCACTTTCTATTGGTGGACATATGCCTGACTTAGCTTTCCACAGTGGATATCGTTTGCTATTTGGTGAGAGTTGCTTCATAAAGGATAGTTCATCTCTATTTTTCTCAGCTTCTAATGCTTTGCGGAGTATGCAGTTGGCTATTTTTAGGCGCTCCTTGGAGGCTGGGGATCTATTGGCTTGCCACTCTCGACGAAGCCTTCTCTTATTGCATAGCAGTTCTTCAATGTGCCTAGAAGCACGTCTGCTGTTAAATGGTTTATTAGATGTTATAGGTTGCGTGGAATGTTGTGCAGCCAGTGTAATAACATTCACTAACGCTTCAACTGAATTTTCGAGGTCTTCTTCACAGGAAATGTTTGGGCAGTCATTAATATGGGTACTTACATACTTTCTGTATTTGAGCCAGTCTGTTTTACAAGTAGTTAGAGAATGTGGGCGTTCTGTAACCTGAGGATGGTCGTAGACATGAAGCAAGATGGACGAATGATCTGATGATAGATCTGATAAGTGCTCCACAGGAACATGAGCCTGCGGCACTCTTCTTGTGATAGCAAAATCAATCAGGTCAGGTTTCTTATTTGGATCTGTTGGCCAATATGTAGGCTTACCCGGAGAAATAAAGTCAAGCTTGTTTCGTGGAGTTATTATCGCGTTGTAAAGTTGTTTTCCCTTGGGGTTGATGAGTCGAGATCCCCAGTGGGTGTGCTTTGCATTGTAGTCACCAGCTGCTATAAAGCGGTCACCCAATACATCGAAGAAGTTTAGGAATTCTGCTTCGGTAATAGCAAAGCGCGGTGGGCAGTATATACAGGCTCGGTTTAGGTAGCCGCTTTGGGTTTCGAGGTGTACTGCTGTTGCTTGGATATAAGTCGTAGCGAATGATGGCATCTCGTAATGCCTAATGCGATTCTTTATCAGAATTCCAGTACCTCCATGAGCCTTCCCATCAGGATGATTTGTCGAATAAAATGTATAGCCAGTAAGATGAAAATAGTTTTTATTTGTTAAGTGAGTCTCTGATATGAGCATGGCGTCAATGTCATATTGATCAAGGAACTGCATAAGCTCGTATTTGTGCTGCGAAATGCCATTCGCATTCCAGAAAGATATTTTAAGAGTAATAATCTAAGATTTTTGTTTGACTAGAAGCTCCAAGAGGAGATTTTGAGTGCGCACAAGCTCCTGCAGCTCCTGCTGCATTGCTCCCATTGTTTTTGTTATAGTTACCAGCATTAATTCTATACCACTAAGTAATTGGGATGTGTTTACGCAGATACTTTCCGAAGTATGGTTCGATGCCTGTTGCTCCAACAATCCTGGAGTGGTTTGTTTAAATGTAGGTGTTGGAACTGAAGCGTAAGACTCGTTGTTGTAGCTCAGCGCCTGAGCAAAAGAGACTCCCGGTGTCGTTGTTGATGGTATGTATGGAAGATTTTGGCGGATGGCTGGGTTTCTAGCTGCAGTTATTTTTTGGGTTAGGCGGTTTTTCATCTCCTTATAAATACGGCAACCTCTGTAGTTGGCCGTGTGGTTTTCCCCACAGTTGCTACATTTTTTGGCAGATTGGTTCTCCTTATTTAGAGGACAGTCCATAGTTAAATGTGCATCCCCGCAGACAACGAAGACTGCGCGAAGTTTGCAGTATTTTCTCGGATGATCATATTCTTGACAATTCGTACATTGGACGGGTCCATTCCGTTTATGGGGTTCCTCAACCGTGATTCTGCGGTGCAATAGATATTGAAGCTTGTAGATTGGGTGAACTTCATTTTTATTTAAAGGCATATTTTCAGGCGTCAGTTCTATCTTGAACATTGGCTGGGGCATTTTGTTTCTGTTTATTATGTTTATAGCCGTTTTGGCATTAAAACCCTTTTCTTTAAGCCCATCTATTATTTCAATGGTTGGAACTGTTGATTCAATTCCTTTGATAATTACTTGTAGGCCTTTGCTTCTTTTGAGTTGGTAGGTATAGTAATTGGTTTTTCCCTCATCTAGGTATTGGGCCACTGATCGATAATCTTGTTCGTCGTTTACCTGAATTTTGGTTTCATTTATGTTACCTCTTTTTATAGAAGTGACATAGAACTTGTTAGCTCCAATTAGGTCACTTATTTTTTTGACTAGCTCAGCACAATTTCCGTGACGAACATATATGGGTGGTGGCCTTGGTTTCTTAGCCGTGGTTGTTTGAGTGGCAGCATTATCTTCGTTTGTGTCACTAAGAATCGAAAATCTGTTATTGGTCAGCGGATTTTTCTGGACAGTGAATAGTATTTGATTTTGATACTTTTGAGGCGTTGGTTTTTATAGAAGATTGCGGGCTTAATTTTCTTTTTATTTGCACATAGCGATCGATTCCAGTTTGTATTAACGTTCCGTTAGCATTTTTTGTAATTTTTTGTTGGTGGAAGGGGAGCTTGCCGGTCAGAACTGAAGATGCCGGGCGCTGAGTGACTGCAGTAGATGTAGTTGTTGTTGTTAGTGTCGAAGTCACAGTGGTAAATACGGGCATTGTGCTGGTAGTTGTTGTTATATTGTTTGTAAGGTCGTGGGGGTCGGGGGACGGGCATTGGGCACTCCACGGCTCATTGGGTGCTGTGCCGCTTGCACATAGTAATGCAGGGGAGAGCGAGCGCGCTCTCTCTGTGCTCATTTGCAATGTTGCAGTTTTCGTTGGTACTATTGACTAATCAGCTCGTATACAAAAGTAAGCGTCGTTCTGATTTCTGATCTTAAAAGATGTGGCCGCAAGACACATTTTAAAATCGTTTAAGGCGATTGTGGGCCTTAGGGGGAGCGTGGCACCTCGCTGAAACAAACTTGGGCTGCTTGCGAAGCCGAAGAATCTACATTATTAATACAAACTTTCTAGCTTTTCATACCCGTTACTCGTAGAGTATAAGAATATATATTGTATTCGTGCAAAAGTATGTAACAGGGAGAAGGAAGCGTTTCCGAACCTATAAGGTATATATATTCTTGATCAGGGTCACTAGCCGAGTAGATATAGCCATGTCCGTCTGTCCGTCTGTATGAACGCTTAGATCTCGGAAACTACGAAAGCTAGAAAGTTCCGATTTTTCACACATATTCTTGGGCTTCCTACGCAGCGCAAGTTTATTTCAGCCGTGCGCCACGCCCACAATCTAGCGCCCACATTTTTTAAGGTTTCGGAGAAGTAGAAATGATATTGTGTTTTGTTTATTTATACCTATCAAAATGTAGAAGAAATTTTTCAAATCGGACCATTCGTTAACAAGTTATGCCCGATGAAAGTTTTATGTCTCCATCTCCCTCGCACTCCCTTTAGCTGAGTAACGGGTATCTGATAGTCGGGGCACCCGACTGTAACGTTCTCTCTTGTTTAGTTTCAGAGATCTCAGCGTTCATACGGATTGACAGACAGACGGACATGGCTAAATCGAATCGGCTAGTGATCCTGATCAAGAATATGGGCGGTTCTTTTACACAATTTTGATTTGCCTGAAACTATTTCTACGTGTACTATTTGGAAAATAAGTAAAACACGTGTCAGGACTTGGCCGAAAAAAAATTATTCGGTTTTCGATTTGTAAAAGAAGCGCCCATATATATACTTTATAGGGTCGGAAACGCTTCCTTCTACCTGTTACATACTTTTGCACGAATACAATATACCCTTTTACTCTACGAGTAACGGGTATAAATAAATAAAACAAAACAAGAGAGAACGCTATAGTCAGGTTTGTGTCCCGACTATCTAATACCCGTCACTCAGCTAAAGGGAGTGCGAGGGAGATGGATATATAACATTTTTTTGATTGCAAATAACTTTTTAATGAATGGTCCGATTTGAAAAATGTCTTCTACATTTCGATAGGTATTAATATACACAAAAAAAATTGCATTTATACTTCTCGGAAATCTTTAAAGGTGTGGGCGCCAGACACATTTTAAAATCGTTAGTGGGCGATTGTGGGCGTTAGAGGGGGCGTGGCACCTTTTTGAAATATACTTGCGCTGCGTAGGAAACCCAAGAATATGTGTGGGAAATCTTAACCTACTAGCTTTTGTAGTTTCCGAGATCTCAGCGTTCATACGGACAGACAGACAGGCGGACAAGGCTATATCGACTCGGCTAGTGATCAAGAATATATATACTTTATAGGGTCGGAAACGCTTCCTTCTAGCTGATACATACTTTTGCACGAATACAATATACCCTTTTACTCTACGAGTAACGGGTATAAACACCTCTTAACGAGGTAAAGTGTCGGGACGAACGCACCATCAACATACAAACATTGGGCCCTAATCACTATGGATAGTATACTGTATACTATAGTAATAGCTAAAAGAAGATTTTCTTCTTCCCAAAATGAAAATTTAATTCTGTTTGTCTGTGTGTCCCAAAACGTTTGTTTGAAGTCCTGGAATGGTTTTAAACAGCTCGATAAAAGAAACATTAGTTCTACTCGCTAGTTTAGCGGGAAAACAGCTATAAAAGGCTAAATTTCGTAACTTGCGATATACTAAAGCTACAGACTTGAACTTTACCTCATATTAAAGGTATTTTGAAGTACAACAAACGCCTCCATAACACAATATGCAATAGTTAAGAAATTATGAACAAAACAATTTTTTTTAAAACTTTTTTTATTGTTTTTTTTTTTCCAAAATGGCTTTAACGATTTTATTTAAATCGTTAATCTTTATATATATATAACGTTATTGTAAAAAGTCAGGTTCAAAAGTTACTCAAAAACAAAAGTAGCCACTTTTGCAAGCTCAGAAGAATAAACGCTGCCCAAGCATTAAATTTTGTATGTCCGTATCCAAACTGTATTTTAGGGTCTAGGAATCGTTAAATTTGTTTTAAGCCGTTTCATTAATGCAATTCTTAACACAATTTATGTATATGATATAGTTAGGAAATTGTGAAGCAAAGTAATTTGCTTAAAACTGTTTATTTCAGTTTTTTTTTTTTTCAAAATCGGCTCAAATTATTTTCTTTAAAACTTTATTTTAATAAT
Source organism: Drosophila lutescens (assembly GCA_037075285.1). Classification (NCBI taxonomy): domain Eukaryota; kingdom Metazoa; phylum Arthropoda; class Insecta; order Diptera; family Drosophilidae; genus Drosophila; species Drosophila lutescens. The sequence goes on from JBAMCF010000470.1 coordinate 95,542, forward strand.
TTTGGTATAACCCACGTTACTGTAAAAAGTCACTGTTCAAACATGAACACGTTTTTACAATGAGGTCATAAATTGTAACCCGAATATGGGATGTCCCAAGAAGGGTCGAATATCCTAAGCACATAAATAATAACAGATGTGCACTATAAAAACCCAAAGATAAGCAGGTTTGTCTGCGTGGGTCATTAGATAAGAGTAAAATAAGATTTTCATGTTAGCTACGTAAAAGTTGAATATTAATAAAGAAACCAGTTTGAAATAGTAACTCAACAAATGAAGACGTCCTTATTTCGGGTCGCTCTATTCATTTTGGTCCTTCAAGGTTTCCATTTTGGTCCTTCGAGGAGCTCTGAAAGTCATCCCCCACCAGTGGTAAGAGACTAAGAGTTAAAAACCAGCATCTTAAAGATCTAAGGTTGCAAAATAAAATCTCTTGTTACCCCCCACCCGTGGTAAGGAACAGAGAATAATAAATAACAGGCAAAAAGAAACACAAGAATCTTTTTTGTTTTAAGTCAAAGCGCCTTATACAAGCTTAAAATATTGCTTAAAGTTGCTACCATATACCCATTTAAAAAAAAAAGTGCGGTAGGGCGTGCTTGAGGCCTAAACATCAGCGATACGGTCATCGGTATATAGTGCGTTAATCAAAGTGCTAATCGACAAAATCCGGTAATATCCAACAAAAATAAAAAATTTTTTGTGCGGTAAAAAAAAAGTTTGAAATGAAATAAAACGAAGCTACGGCAGCATTTACAACTGCCGTATCCAACAACCGCTGCATCTACAACTGCCGAATCTAAGGCAGTAGCAAATATTGTAGCAGAGACTACAGCAGCTGAAAATATAAAAGTGGGGACTACTGCATCGACAGCTGAAGCGTCTACAGCGGGAGCATCTACAACTGCGGCGTCTTCAGCGGCAGCATCTACAACTGCGGCATCTACTGCGGAAGCATCTACGACTGCGGAATCTACAGCTGCAGCATCTACAGTAGCCGCATGCCATGCAAAAGGTCAAAGAGTACGGACGCGTTTCTTTCGAGCTCCGCGTTGTTTCGATTTTTTTGACACACCTGCATAGACAACAAAGCCTCAGACCTTTACAACTTGGCCAGGCTATCGTCTACCCGCATTTACACATAGCCAGTACACCGCACAGGCTGTTATTTCTGGAAAAACTTAGTTTTTGTCACCGGAATAATCAAAAACACTAAATTTCGGAGAAGCGTGAGAAGGGGAGGTAAACAAGCGCGAAATCGTTTTCTTCATTCCTTTCTGAGTGAGAAACGTGTGGAAACTACAAACAACATCAGTGGTGACACACGTCAGCTGATTGGGACACCCATCGATACTGCCATTCACACTTCTGAATCTTTGCACAGTGCATCTAAAACTGTGCATCTAAACTGTCAACGTTAAGTTTTAAAAATGTCAACGTCGCAGCCCAAGACAAAACGCTTGCGGGAAAACACAAGCACTGATCTTAGTCGCACTTCGGATGTCCCTATGGATAAAATGCTTGCTGTACTAAACCAACGTCTCCAGGAGCAGGCAGATGCTATGGTATCCAATATGCGTGAAGCCGAAAAACGCATTGTAGACGGTGTTGCTGAACGCCTTGATGCTTTCATGGGTGATGTTAAACAGCTGGTTGGTAGAATTGACACCCTGGAGAAGGATGTTGAGGACCTGCGTTCACAACGAGATGAGCTACAAAGTAACTTGAAGCGCATGGATCACGAAATGACTCGGCTGCGTGAGCTGGTCGTAAGCGTTGACAAGAAGCAGGCTGTGCAGGACGTGGCCAAAACTGCTCTTGACCTACGCATTCATGAAGTTCCTTATGCTGAAGGCGAGAATGTTAAAACGCTCTACAACACCCTCTGCTATGCCTTAGGCCTAACGCCACCACCTAGGATCACAGAGATCTTCCGAGCTCGTAAAACACAGCGCAGTAATGTAGATCCTGTAATAATCCTAAAAATTGAAAATCTACGGGACAAAATATTGCTACCCAGGACCCTGGGAATGCATCGCCACGAAAGGAAGCAGCCTCTTCAGTTGAATCTGATGGGATTTGACTCTCAGGTGCCGTTCTATATTAATGAACAGCTATCCAAGGAGTAATATACTATCTTTAAAAAAGCTATGAACCTTAAAAGGATGAAAAAGGTGACTGCAGTATTTACGAGACGCGGCCTGGTGCATGTTAAACATGCTGGAGATGAAACATTTCACTTCTTCGAAGGAATGCAGCAGTTCACGGATGCCTTTCCATCAACTGAACTGTCATTTCGTGAACAACAATAACAATTATATGTCTCTGGTAAATTGTATGTCTGTAATCTTTATGTCTTCTCAACGTATCATAACCATATATCTAGTTACTAAATATTTTTATATTATAATAATAATTTGTATAACTATATCCTTCTTTAACTTATCAAATTGTAGGGTTTTTTACATTTTCCAAACTGATAATAGCACTTTATTGATTTATCTATTGACTATTGATGGAAGTCGAAATAAGTAGTTCCATTGCGCACAGCTTGGTTAGACTATTAAAAAGACAAGCCCAAGGCTTAACAATTATACATCTTAATGCACAAAGTCTGGTAAACAAAATGGATGAGTTCAGGTATATTTTTGCTAGTTCTGAGGTTGATATTATATGTGTGTCAGAATCCTGGTTAGTAATATGTCTATTTCTTGTGATGGTTATGTGTTGTATCGTTCTGATCGTGCTAGTCACGGGGGTGGTGTTATTATTTATGTTCAAAATAGGTTGAATGCCAAAATTATTTGTAAACATCCAACGGAAAGCCTCATAGAATATATTTTTGTCGAAGTATCGAACAAACATATGTCTTTAAAAGCTCTTATATGATGCATCTACAGACCAAACCGTAACACTGACTATAGCCACCTGTTAGATGTAATTTCGGACGTCTCTTTGTCTTATACAGATGTTATACTCACAGGAGACCTGAACAGCAACATGTTAAAAGAGGCTAATCTGCTAAATAGCTTTAAAGCACTCGGATTAGATATAGTAAACAGTAATATACCTACCCATTTTTCCAACAGCTGTGATACAGTACTTGACGTATTCTTTCTTAATGACTTAAGTAAATCTGTGATATATGACCAGGTCTCTGTAATAGTTTTTTCCAAGCATGACCTTATTGTCCTGACATATAATCTGACCTTTGAATATAATGACATTAATATTGAGTATAGGGACTTCAAGAATATCAACTATCATGAACTTGAAACTGATTTTGTAGCGTGTGATTGGAATTCTATTTATTTGCTTACAAACGTTGAGGACCAATTATGCGTTCTTAATACTAACATTAAACATCTCTATGATAAGCATGTTCCACTGAAACGTAAAATCACTCGACCTAAGCAACAACCATGGTTTAACGCCGATATTAGAAAAGTCATTCAGCTACGGGACAAAGCATACTTAAGATGGAAGCGATATAAAACTTCGAGTACGCAAAATAATTTTAAAAAACTACGTGCAATGGTGTCATCTAGAATTTTAGCAGCAAAAAGAGAATACTACAACATTAAATTCGCCAATTTTTCTTCCACAAAAAAAACTTGGGCTGAACTGCGCAACTTAGGCATAGGAAAGTCAAAGCAACACAGTACTGTTAAGGGTGATCTTGACGAGTTAAATTCAAAGTTTTTGCAATCAGATGTACCTGAAGCTTCGTGCAATGAGTACCTGAACCTGCAACCATCCTGTGATAATAGCTTTAACTTTGTGTGTGTTAATAGCTGTGATGTATTAAAATGTATTCTTAATATTAAATCTAATGCTGAAGGTCTGGACAGTATTAGTCCCAAATTTATTAGAATTTTACTACCTAGCGTTCCTAAGTACATAACTCACGTAATGAATACTGCAATAATGACGTCAACATTTCCATGTACATGGAAAATTGCTAAAATCTTACCTATAGCTAAAAGTAATAATGATTACAGACCAATATCTATTTTACCCTTCTTTGCCAAAGTCTTTGAAAAACTAATTGCATCCCAGATGCAATTCTTTTTTGATGAAAATAACCTGCTAAGTAAGATTCAATCGGGGTTCACTAAGAACAGAAGCTGTACCACGGCAGTAGCAGGTATAGTTGAGGATATCCGAACGCAACTTGACAAAGGATATGTAACCTTCTTAACGCTCTTAGACCATAGCAAAGCTTTCGACACTGTCAACCACCAGATTCTCTGTACCAAGCTCAGTAACATTTTCAACTTTAATACCACAGCAGTTGCACTACTTAAGTCGTATCTCTCTGGGAGGGCACACGCAGTAGTGTCAGGTTCGGAAATTTCCGCGTTTAAAACTATTGAGCGCGGTGTCCCTCAAGGATCTGTGCTCGGTCCTTTAATGTTTTGTGTGTATATTAATGACCTGCCTAATAATCTGTCAAACTGTAATGTTCATATGTACGCAGATGATGTACAAATATATGTAAGTCGACCTATATGTGAGATGTGTCATTGTATATCTATATGTAATACTGAATTAAACAAAATACATAAATGGGCGCAAAGAAATGGTCTGGGACTAAATCCCAGTAAATCAAAATGTCTGATAATTTATAAAAAAGCACTTGAAACTAATAACTTGCCCCGTATAGTAATTAATAATATTCCCATTAAATATGTACAAAATGCTGTTAACTTGGGTGTAACTTTCAACAATACCTTGCAATGGAGTACACATATTACTAAAGCAACAGGAAAAATATATGGAATGTTAAGGCAGTTGTCAGTATCCCAACACTTTCTGCCAGTAAACCTTAAGATCCTAATAGCAAAAATGTACCTACTACCCTCACTATTTTATTGTGTTAAAATCTTTGGCCATTGCGATACTCGGGACTTTCAAAATTTAAAAGTAGGGTTCAACTCAATAGCCAGATACGTATTTAATAAAAGAAGAGCAGAACACATATCCACCCTGGCAGAGTCTATTTATGATATGAAGTTAGAGCAATGGATAGATTCTAGAGCTCTAATTTTCGTTCATAAGATTATAATGACAAATGAACCAACCTACCTCGCTAACAACTATGTAGTATTTTAAAGAAATATTGTCTGCTATAAATTATCTATAATTATCAACACGTAGTGACTAGCGTACTAATTCATAAGTTTCAAAAACTTGTAACGCTAGGATACAATAAACAAATAAATTAAATTAAATTACAACAGCCGCCGCATCTACAACTGCAGCATCTATAGTTGCCGGATCTAGCAGCGGCACCTACAGCGGAAACACCTACGGCAGAGCCGACTACTGCAGGAAGTTTCCAATCGGAAACAAAAAACACCAGATAAGATATATCTAATAACAAAAATATATATATTATTTGAGATAAATTATCAAGATGTTTTACGTTCTCGGTAATAGTGAAATAGGAAAAGCCTTTGTAGCTCAAGTCTCGGAGTTTAACAAATATTCCGATGAGACGTGCAGACAAATAGAAGATAGAAGGTAAGGATTTTCTTATTAAAAGAAAATATAAGCTATACTTCTTAGCCAAGCAAATTTATGAATCATTGAAAGAAGTTATGTGTTATTTTAAACCCCTCGATTTTTATACCCGTTACTCGTAGAGTAAAAGGGTATATTGTATTCGTGCAAAAGTATGTAACAGCTAGAAGGAAGCATTTCCGACCCTATAATGATCAGGGTCACTAGCCGAGTCGATATAGCCATGTCTGTCTGTCCGTCTGTCTGTCCGTCTGTCTGTCTGTCTGTCCGTCTGTCTGTATGAACGCTGAGATCTCGGAAACTATAAAAGCTAGAGGTATTTGATATTTGGCATGAAGATTCTTGGAGTTCCTACGCGGCGCAAGTTTGTTTCAAAAGGGTGCCACGCCCCCTCTAACGCCCACAATCGCTTATATACGGTTTTAAAAATTTTAATATTTCGGAAAAGTAAAAATGCAGTTTTATTGTGTTTATCAATACCTATCGAAATGTAGAAGAAATTTTTCAATTCGGACCATTCGTTAAAAAGTTATGCGTGATCAAAGTTTCTATCTCCATCTCCCTCGCATTCCCTTTACCTGAGTAACGGGTATCTGATAGTCGGGGCACCCGACTATAGCGTTCTCTCTTGTTATTTAACGATTGGTGAAATAGAATTTTATGTTAAAAATATAACAACGGAAATAGACTTGAGAACCGGCGATAAAAGAAATGATGCTGAGTATCCTGTCCTTTATCCTGCTAGAGAGGATTTACGTACTTTCCTAGCTAAACTAGACTCGAATCAAATAGATTCTGTATTATGGAATGATGAATCCATAAATGAAGAAAATTGTGATGAATCGAATAAAATAAATTCTGTAGTGTGGGATTATGAACCCATAAGCCCAAATAAAATAGATTCTGTAGTGTGGGATTGTGAACCCATAAACCGAAATAAAATAGATTCTGTATTATGGAATGATGAATTCATAAAAAAAGAGAATTGTGAAGAACCGAGTAAAATAGACTCTGTATTATGGGATGAGGAAGCCATAAATAAAGAGAAGAGTGTAGAATCAAATAAGATAGATTTAGAGCTTGTATCGTCTCCATTAAAAGAGGAACAGGTTTTTGGTGATTCCGTGATTCCAAATGAAATTAAAAACAAAGAAATACATAGCCACTTTAGTCAGCCGGCAGGACCTCACTGTTGGAGCACGACATTTAATTTATATTGTTAAAGAATCCTAAATTCATAACCCGAATTGTATATGTAAATAAGATCCACTTTACCGTAACTGAAACGAGCTTGCACGCTCGTCACTTATATGAAACTTTGTACTTAGCAGCGAAATCAGTTCAATACAGATATTTGGTAAACACAGAACAACATTCTGTTTCATTGCACTTTTTGGACTCTAGTTTGCACACGGGCAGACACACCTCAACGGACACCCACACTCGCATAACTAGCGAATTTTGGTCCTGCACAAGGGCAGGTTGCTTCCACTATCGGGTTGCACAGGGGCAAGCCCATACACTCACTTTGGAGGTATTTAGGACTTATCAGTAAAATCTACACTTAATACAGAAATGAATATTCTTATGATCATGCAAAACCTAGACGTGATGAAATCTTGGCAAAGTAATATAATAAATGGTAACTCAGTAGGTTCTGGGCTAATCCAAAAATGAGAAAAGATGTTAGATCGTAATTGATGGGCAATTATATAAACCCATTACATAAAAGGAAAAAAGAAATCTTAAGTAAGATAATAATGCGCAATTTATATGGATTTAGGCAAATAGAAGTAAAACTGTTTCCGATCCAAAGTTTTAAAAATAAACAATCAAAGAACGAATACTTAAAGAGGAATCATGTCAAAATAAAAGAATTACTGTGTAATTGGGTAATAAAATCCAAAACTTTCCACTAGATAATTCAGATATTAAGCTTCATTGTTTATTAAAAATATAATACCATATCGTATAACTTATCATATATATTTTATATGAATTAACCACACACCATATCTTTCTGGCCCTTGGCAGAATGTTCAAACATGAACACGTTTTATGGATACATTTGTGTAAACCGTATTTTACAATGAGGTCATAAATTGCAACCCGAATATGGGATGTCCCAAGAAGGGTCGAATATCCTAGGCACATAAGCAATAACAGATGTGCAAATTATTTTCTTTAGTGTGTTCCACGCAGCCGTCACTGGGATTTCGTGGTTAACTATTCCCTAGAGGGGTCCCGCGCAGCAGTCACTAGTATTCGTGCAGCCCGAGGGGTGCCCCGTAAATATGTGGGCCGGCTGGCCGTGATATCCAAGCTGATAAATATGTGGGCCGGTTGGCCGTGGTCTCCAAACTGAAGAGTTAGGAGGAATAGGGTGGAAAGGATACTGCCTTTCTTTACTTGCTGGCCTAGAAACTCAGACAAGTGATAATTAATAGATTCTAACGGCGGTTGCCGGAGTTTGATCAGTGGAGCTTGTGCCCTTACTTTATTGAAGTCAAAATCAGAACTGAACTTAAGGGCTAAACTTAAAGCTAACAAAGCTCACAGCGGCCACGCAAATATGCAGTGTCTGCCGCTGTGCACGAGCTTCCGGACCATTGCTAGGTCAGCAATTTCGGCCGGAGCTTGTTTTCGACGTAACTGCGGTCAATGATCTTGATCGGGTTGACCACAGTTAACTGCTCCCCCTTCTAAGTTAAGGCCGCCCTCGGCTGTTTGTAATTCAGCAATAATCTGTCTAATTTGGTCTGCGGATTTTCTTGCCCTAATAATTCGCCTTAATGTGAGCCCGATGTAGATGAGTGCGCAGCATATTGCTCCTGCAATAATTGCTGCGAGACTTGACTGATTGTTATTTATATCCTCTCTGAATTCCTTGATGAACTCCAAGTTCCGTTCAGCCAGGCGGTGAAGATACGGGAGGCTGAGGACATCTCTGCTGGTGGTGATGTTCAACAAGGGGAGACTTGCTGTCCCTGGAGCTCTCTTCCGGGTGTTGTCGTGGTTAATGAAGAGTGTGTCGTTTACCGTGGCTTGTTTGTCAAAGGTTATGAGTCCAGGTTTCCGTGCCATTGTCCACTCGAACTTTGGCCGATCTGTCGTTGATAATTATAATTCCCTCGTCCACATAGGTCAACGGGTGCAGATCGCTCTCTTGAACTCGGCAATGTGCTACCCCACCGGCATGCAATTCCTTGGCGCATGAACTTTCTGAAGCCAGGCGGCAGAACGTGGCCCCCGGTGATACGGAGCAATTTTTAATGGCGTAAATTTCTCCGCCGCATTCGGCTATGACGTTGTCTCTTATCTGCAACATTGTCTCACCATAGGCGACTGGGAAAACTGTAATCTTTTTACAGGCTAGTTTGATTTTCGGGAATTTTATGATAAAATGTAAAATGTTAGTGGACTGCAGAATCTCTACAGGCGAGACGGACAAAAGATCTCCTATAGGTGTGTTGGTGGGTTCCTCAAGCCAAACTGTTTTTAAGTCTTCGTGATCTAAAATTTTCGGACTAACAATATTAATTTTGGCAAGGGTTATGGCAAGCATCAAATTTTGTAGTTCCGTCATCAACATTCGGTTTCTAGCAAGCAGTGTCTCGTATAAATGTCCGGTGTCTACTTGTGAGTTTTTGGCTGATTTCAAAATTGAATTGACGGTAGAGGTTAACTGATTAATCTGGTTTTGGATTTTAGTGTTAATTTGAATCTGTCTATTGCTTGACTCGACTAACTTCATTTCGGTAAATTTTTCTCTAAGTCACCGGCATCCGGTGTTCCTGCTACGACCTTTAGCATTGATCCCAAGAAATCCAAACTCCTAGCTACTCTGTGATGAACGCCCAACGACTCTAACATCCGGTGTTCCTGCTACGACCTTTAGCATTGATCCCAAGAAATCCAAACTCCTAGCTACTCTGTGATGAACGCCCAACGACTCTAACAAGTCTTGGAGATGAGCGGTGTCCACGCTTAGAAGCTTCTGCATGTGGGATAGTGGAAACATATCAATCATGCTGCTTGTCTCCTCTATTACACGCCCATATTCTGAGAGGTTCGCTGTATGTGTAACGTAAGCGAACTCCTCCCATACTAGGATTTCACCATCTACGATGGGAATGTACTTGGCCTGCGAGTAATCGGTAATGTGAGCCGATGTCAAGGACAGGAATATGCAAAGTATGGGTCCGAACCTGTGAAATTAAACTTTAGCTATTTCTATGCTTATAGAGGGTTTTCCCACCACCAATAAAATGAACTTAAAGTAAATTATGCCCGCGGCTGTAAATCTTAAGGTTAGAAAAAATATGCGCCAAGTGGCTTGAAAGTGTAATAATAAAAAAACATGGAGGACATCGTTGGTGGTATTACTTGAGATTGTCCTTGTGGACCATCCTCCCCTTAATGAGGACCGTGGTCCCCAGGTCCGCTTCTACGGCTCTCTCCTCACACAAGGGTGTGAGTTTATTTCCTAGCCTTCTGTTGGATTTTACCAATACCTTTTCTCCAACTTCGAAGACCCTATTCTGCCGGGATGTGTTTCCCGGCTTCTTAACGCGTCCTGGGCGCTTTTTATTTTTTCTCGAATTTCTATCTGTAAATCTTCCGAGTTCGTCTGTACAACATCAGCTGGTCTTTTGTTAATGACCGAGTGAATTGATTTGTTGTATTTGGTAGTGGCTAGTAAAATCAACTCTATGGTATCAGTTATACCTTTGCCAATTTTAATGCATCTAGCGAGTTCTATCAGGGTGCTGTGAAAGCGTTCAACCTGTCCGTTAGATACACTGTGTAAGGGTGGTGCATTTGCGATACCAACCCCAAAGTGGTTAGTCAGCATGGCCGAGATCGTATGCCAGTTTAAAGAATTGTCGCAATAGATCGTTTTGGCCTTTGGAAAGTAATTCATTAGCTGTAGCACCGCTGGTTTTAGGTCTTCAATTGTTCTAGAGGAAATGGGTTGCACGACTGCGAACTTTGAAAACTTGTCAATGCACGTCAGGAAGTATTTCCTGTCTGTTGAGAAAATATCAATGTGCAATATCTCCCCTGTTTGGGATGGAATCGGTGACTCGCCGATTTCTTGTTTTTTAGGGTGCCTATCATACTTGGCCTTTGCGCAGGTCTTGCAATTTTGGACAATTACGTTGGCCAATTTAGTCATTTTAGGAAAATAATATTCAGAGAGCACCTGTTTGACATTCTCTTGCGCCGATCTGTGAGCCCTGTCGTGTTCAGTGGACAGAATTTCCCGTCTCTCCGGGACTGCGAAAATGTCCGTTACACGATTTTTACAATACCAAAACTTTGTGGCTGGAAATTGGCGTACCAGTTGGTCCTGTATCATTGCGAGTGTGTGCAAATCACAATGGATGGCGTTTACGCCCTTAGGAACAATTAAATCTGCGAGCTCATTGAGTAACAAGAGAGAACGCTATAGTCGGGTGCCCCGACAATCAGATACCCGTTACTCAGGTAAAGGGAGTGCGAGGGAGATGGAGATAGAAACTTTGAACACGAATAACTTTTTAACGAATGGTCCGATTTGAAAAATTTCTTCTACATTTCGATAGGTATTGATAAACACAATAAAACTGCATTTTTACTTTTCCGAAATATTGAAATTTTTAAAATCGTATATAAGCGATTGTGGGCGTTAGAGGGGGCGTGGCACCTTTTTAAAATAAACTTGCGCTGCGTAGGAACTCCTAGAATCTGCATGCAAAACGCCAATCTTCTAGCTTTTATAGTTTCCGAGATCTCAGCGTTCATACAGACAGACAGACGGACAGACGGACAGACGGACAGACAGACAGACGGACAGACAGACGGACAGACGGACATGGCTAGATCGACTCGGCTAGTGATCCTGATCAAGAATATATATACTTTATAGGGTCGGAAACGTTTCCTTCTAGCTGTTACATAGTTTTGCACGAATACAATATACCCTTTTACTCTACGAGTAACGGGTATAATGACTCTTTGCAGGAGAAGCTGATCGCATGCCGTCTCTTGTTTCCAAAGAGGACAAAGCTGCGTTTTTGCGGAAAGCGAGCTTCCTCCAGAGTTATCTGGTTTTGGAAGCAATTTAAGGGCTTATCCGTTGCCTCAATTGTGTGGGTCAGTGAAAGCTCACTGTGAATCGTGGCCGCACTTGAAAAGGCTTCTTCCTCTCCCAGAACGTTAAGTTGCTGTCTTGAGAGGGCATCCGCAACGAGGTTTTCCTTGCCGGGCTTGTAAAACATTTTAGCGCCGGACTCGTCGATGCGAGCTTTCCATCGTTTGATTTTCGCATTCGGATTGGATTCCGATACTGCGAATGTCAATGGCTGATGATCAGTATAGATGTTTATATCTTTTACTGCATACAAATAGTGCCGCAGCTTGGCCAGTGCCCAAACTATGGCTAGGAGCTCCCTCTCGTTTGTGGCGTAATTAATCTCCCTGTCTTTCAATGTCCTTGAGATCATTGTTATTGGGCGTCCCTCTTGGGACAACATTGCGCCAATGCCATAGGCCGAGGCATCTGTCGTTAGATCAAATGCCTTTTTGTAGTCGGGATACCTTAGCATCACGTCTTCGGATGCCAGAATATTTCGTAGTTTCTGAAACGCTTGTTGTTGCGCCTCAGAGAACTGAACGGGAATGTTTCATGACCTGTGTCTACTAACTGTTCCGTTTTCCCCTTTCAGGATGTCCGATATAGGTCTTGCTATTGCCGCGAAGTCCTTAATGAAACATCTGTAGTAACTGGCTAGGCCTAGAAATGATCGTACCTCAAAAACACTTTTAGGTTCCGGAAATTCTTTTATGGCCTTTACCTTCTCTGGGTCTGTTGTAGCACCGTTAGAAGTGACTATAAACGCAAGGAAGTTCACGCTTTTCTTAAAAAAAAACTGGATTTTTCTGCTGATACTCTCATGTTCGCATCGTACAATCTCTTCAGAACCCAATCTACGTGCCTGATATGGGAGTTTTCATCTTCCGAAAAAATGATTACGTCGTCAACGTAAACATAGCAGAACTTGCCGATCTGTTCCCGTAGGATGTCGTCAATGGTACTCTGAAAAATGCTGCCTGCATTTTTGAGGCCGAACGGCAGTCTGCGGAACTCGTATTTCCCCCCATTTACTGAGAAGGAAGTTTTTTCTCTGTCGCGTTCTGCGAGTATTATTTGGTGATACCCGGACTTGAGGTCAAGAAATATTTAGCATTACCTAGGTTGCCTAATATCATGTTTATATTGGGCAAGGGATACTTGTCGGACACGGTTTTTTCGTTTAACTTGCGGAAGTCGATAACTAGTCGCATTTTCCGGTTTCCAGGCTCATCTGTCCCTTTTTTATCCACAACCCATATCGGATTGTTATAGGGGGATACAGACTTCTGGATTATCCCATTTCTGAGCAGATCGTCAATCTCATTGTTGACGAAATCCGCTGCCCCATGGGGTATGGGTATAATTTCGCGTATATGGGCTCCTCACTAACCGTTCTGATGGTAGCTGCCACCGATGTGTTGTAAGGTAAAGCCTCATTAGGGTCTGCAAAGGCCCTTTTTCTGGTCTTTAGCATTTCTAAAAACGCGTTCCTTGCCAATGGCGGTGCATCTAAGCAATTCACGTTGGTGAAGTTTACATCAGCGCACGTATGGAAATCAATTTGTTCTACTTCGGTGCCCCATTTTAGGTGGCCGGAAGCTAACCAGAGTGATGCCCCTGCCTGTTTTAATAGGTCAAGGCCGATTATTCCATCAAATGTATTCAAGTCTGGTAGTATGAAAAAGGTAGCCTTAATGTTAAATATCGAGACAAAACATTTATTTGTGATAGTCGTACCCCCATGGATTGAATGAATGGTGAATGGGGAGTCTACTGGGCGAACGCCTTTCAATCCTTTGTGAGGTCGGATGAAATTTTTTGACGCGCCCGTGTCGATAAGGAATCTCATATCAGTCCCCGCTACTCTTCGTCTGATGACGGGTAGCAGGGATCTTCCCCTAAAAAATTTATTAAATCTGAGTCGTACTCTAAGATGGCGTCATCATCGATTTTGGCCGCTGCACTGGAGGCTGCGGTGGTGTATTCTTCCTCAGTTTCGCCCGCGCTCTGCGTGACGTGGTTGACCCTCTGCCTTTTTTGCGGGCCCGATCGATCGGATGCGGCCGGCTTTCTGTTTTGGTAAGCCGGTGCCTGAGAAGGCTTGAGTATTTTGGAAAACGAAGGGTCAACCTCCATGGGTTCGGCAGTATTTTCACGAGATTTTCCTCAATTTGTTGCATAAGCGCTTGCTCCCTCGCTTGGCTTTGAGCGGTCTGTTCTGCAAGGGCATTTGCAACGACGGCCTGTATAACACCTCGGAGCTGATCGGCATCCATTTCTGTAGGGGGGCTGGGGGTCTGAGTATTGGAGTTGAATTGTGGATCCGCCCTTCACTCTCAGACTCTGAGTCGCTGGAGTCTTGCCTATTGTTTCTATATTTGAGAAACGGATTACTCATGTGCAGCTGTATTTAACCGCACAGAAATTCGCGCGCGTAAGCAAAGCTTTGCTTTGTGTAGAGCTCTACACACACAAAGACACAAAGACGAAGACAAAAAGCTTGGGGATCGTATTTCCTTGCGATAAGTGGAGCGACAAAATTTAATGCCTGTTTTATATATTTTTTATAGAGGTCACAAAATTTAATGCCTGTTTTATATATTTTATATAGAGGTCCGAATTTACAAAATTTTGTGGAAGACGTAAAATGTATGTAATGTAATGTAATTTTCCCGGTAGTTGAGCGCCAATTATTTTCTTTAGTGTGTTCCAGGCAGCCGTCACTGGGATTTCGTGGTTAACTATTCCCTGGAGGGGTCCCGCGCAGCAGTCATTAGTATTCGTGCAGCCCGAGGGGTGCCCCGTAAATATGTGGGCCGGCTGGCCGTGATATCCAAGCTGATAAATATGTGGGCCGGTTGGCCGTGGTCTCCAAACTGAAGAGTTAGGATGAATAGGGTGGAAAGGATACTGCCTTTCTTTACTTGCTGGCCTAGAAACTCAGACAAGTGATAATTAATAGATTCTAACGGCGGTTGCCGGAGTTTGATCAGTGGAGCTTGTGCTCTTACTTTATTGAAGTCAAAATCAGAACTGAACTTAAGGGCTAAACTTAAAGCTAACAAAGCTCACAGCGGCCACGCAAATATGCAGTGTCTGCCGCTGTGCACGAGCTTCCGGCCCATTGCTAGGTCAGCAATTTCGGCCGGAGCTTGTTTTCGACGTAACTGCGGTCAATGATCTTGATCGGGTTGACCACAGTTAACTTGCACTATAAAAACCCAAAGATAAGCAGGTATGTCTGCGTGGGTCATTAGATAAGAGTAAAATAAGATTGTCATGTTAGCTACGTAAGAGTTGAATATTAATAAAGAAACCAGTTTGAAATAGTAACTCAACAAATAAGGAGACATAAGGACGGAGTGAAACCATCAATTCAGATGTGTACTGTCGCCAGCTATCCAATTTGGCGGAAAAAATTAAAGAAAAGGAGCCGGCACTAGCTAATCGCAAGGGTATAGTCACCATGACAACGCTAGGCCCCACACATCTTTGGTCACTCGGCAAAAATTAACGGAGCTGAATTGGGAAGTGCTACCACATCTACCTTATAGTCCGGACTTAGCACCTTCAGATTACCATTTGAATGGTAAAAACTTTGATTCAGATGAGGCTGTCGAAAACCACTTGTCTCGATTCTTTGCTGGAAAAGACCAAAAGTTCTTCGAGCGCGGAATTATGCAGCTGCCCGAGAGATGGTCGAACAAAACGGCCAATACATAATTGATCACTATGGACGGCAGTCCATGTAGTGACGAAGCGCACCAGGAGAGTGTGCGAAGGCGACTACTATTATATAGCCGCAAAATTGAAAATCTGCTGTAATAGTCCGATCGTAATGAGTAATACACCAAATAAAAGGTATTGCCAAAACTTAAAGGATTGCATACCAAGACCTCAAGAAAATCAATTGGTTTGGGAGAGAGAGCGGTGAAAGTGAAAAAGTGAAAATTTCGAAATTTGGAGCTGTTGGGGCCGGTGGGGATAAATGCCCCTTCGCAATGTTTTTGTTGTGTTCCTATTGAAAATACCCGTCGAATGAGGGGTCATATGATAAAATCCGACGCTCCGTTCAAAAGTTATAGCCAAAATAAGATATTCTTCTTCTTCCCAAAATGAAAATTTAATTCTGTTTGTCAGTTTGTCCAAAATATGTTTTTTAAGTTCTGAAAATTTGATATGACGTTCATCACATCGATATAAAAAACTTTTGTTCTACCACTTTTGGAAAATCCCGCTAGTTTAGCGGGAAAACAGCTATAAATAGCTAAAATTTGGAAAGCCGTAACTTCTATACTACTAAAGCTACAGACTTGTGCTGCATCTCGTTTGAAAGGTATTTCTAAATGCTATAAACGCCTTTTATTTGCAATTTGTGTAAATGTAATAGTTAAAAAGATATGAACAAAAGAAAATTTTTTAAACTTTTTTTTTATCTTTTTTTTATTTTTCTCAAAAACGGCTCTAACGATTTTCCTTACAACTTTGAACTGTATAGCCCTTGAGATTCCTTAAATTTTGGTATATATCATGTTTTTGTAAAAAATCGCGTTTAAAAGTTATTTAGAAACGAAAATAGCCACTTTTGCCAGGCCAAAACAACTTACGCAGCCAAAGCATTGAATTTAGTATGTGCGTATCCAAACTGTATTTTAGGGTCAAGGAATTGTTAAAATTGTTTTAAACCGTTCCATTATCACTATGGACGGCAGTCCATGTAGTGACGAAGCGCACCAGGAGAGTGTGCGAAGGCGACTACTATTATATAGCCGCAAAATTGAAAATCTGCTGTGATAGTCCGATCGTAATGAGTAATACACCAATCGAAAGGTATTGCAAAAACTTAAAGGATTGCATACCAAGACTTTAAGAAAATTAATTGGATTGGGAGAGAGAGCGGTGAAAGTGAAAAAGTGCAAATTTCGAAATTTTGAGCTGTTGGGGCCGGTGGGGATAAATGCCCCCTCGCAATGTTTTAGTTGTGTTCCTACTGAAAATATCGGTCGAATGAGGGGTCATATGATAAAATCCGACGCTCCGTTCAAAAGTTATAGCCAAAATAAGATTTTCTTCTTCTTCCCAAAATGAAAATTTAATTCTGTTTGTCAGTTTGTCAGTTTGTCCACTTGTCCAAAATATGTTTTTTAAGTTCTGAAAATTTGATATGACGTTCATCACATCGATATAAAAAACTTTTGTTCTACCACTTTTGGAAAAACCCGCTAGTTTAGCGGGAAAACAGCTATAAATAGCTAAAATTCGGAAAGCCGTAACTTCTATACTACTAAAGCTACAGACTTGTGCTGCATCTCGTTTGAAAGGTATTTTTAAATGCTATAAACGCCTTCTATATGCAATTTGTGTAAATGTAATAGTTAAAAAGATATGAACAAAAGAAAATTTTTTTAAACTTTTTTTTAGCTTTTTTTTATTTTTCTCAAAAACGGCTCTAACGATTTTCTTTAAAACTTTAAACTGTATAGCCCTTGAGATTCCTTAAATTTTGGTATATAACACATTACTGTAAAAATTCACGTTTAAAAGTTATTAAGAAACGAAAATAGCCACTTTTGCCAGCTCATAACAATTAATGCTGCCCAAGGGCCGTTCATTTACAAGCCGAACAGATTTGGCCAAAAAAAAATTTTACATTTTTGATTTGCCTGAAACTTTTTTTACATGTTCTATTCGGAAAATGAGCAATCACGTGTATCAGGATTTGTCCGAAAAAAAATTTTTTTTTTAGTTAGAATTTTTTAAGTTTTCCAAAATTTGACAAATTTGAAAAAGTACCCTCTCATTGAAAATCTTTATCTCCGGTTATATGAATCCGCGTGACTTCATGCCTTTTGTATTAATTCCTCTAAAACCTCTTCTTAAAAAAAAAGTTTTTAGTTTCTTAAAAATAAAATTATTTCAATGTATGCGCCATATTGTTAGTTGCAATCGGTTTTTGTAAACAGTTGGAGCCATTTTTAGTTTTTAAAATATCGAATTTTTTTTAACAAGGCCTCTGCTTTTTTCTATGAAAACACGTCGCAGCAAGTAGGGCTACTCTCTCACTCGTATCGGATCCTTATGGAATTCATGTTTTCTCATCGTTTACTAGTCCTTTAACAATTTTTAATGATTTAAAGTTAAGTTTTAAGTGTTTTAACAATTTCTGAATGACAAAAAGTAATTTTTAATGTGTATGTGCATATCCAAACTGTATTTTAGGGTCAAGGAATCGTTAAAATTGTTTTAAACCGTTCCATTAATGCAATTCTTAAATAAATAATTAAATTTAAATGTACCAATATATTAGCTCCTATGAGAGCAAAAGTAAACAATACAAAACATCTGATATCAAATAAAAACACCTCTTAACGAGGTAAAAAACTAGTGACGATCGCACCTTCAACGTACAAAAGTTCTGATATCAACATTTGTGACGAAAAATTATTACACTCGTCATTAAATACACTTTCTAAAATTTTCTCATTCGGCACGCTGCAATAGAAAATGCCTGTGAAGTGAAAAAGGCTGGAATAGTTTGCTAGGGCGGGCCGAATGAGAAAATATTAGAAAGTCTATTTAATGACGAGTGTAATAATTTTTCGTCACAAATGTTGATATCAGAACTTTTGTACGTTGAAGGTGCGATCGTCACTAGTTTTTTACCTCGTTAAGAGGTGTTTTTATTTGATTAATTATTAGTCCTGATATAAATAAATCATCTTTGAAAATATTGAAAAAGAATGACATGACTTTCTTGCCAACCCAATATATTCTTGATCAGGGTCACTAGCCGAGTCGATATAGCCATGTCCGTCTGTCCGTCCGTATGAACGCTGAGATCTCGGAAACTACAAAAGCTAGAATGTTGAGATTTCCCACACATATTCTTGGGCTTCCCTCGCAGCGCAAGTTTATTTCAAAAAGGTGCCACGCCCCCTCTAACGCCCACAATCGCCCACTAACGATTTTAATAGTCTAGTCTCACCATGTGGGGTAACCTATCGAGTGAGCCAGTAACCCGATTAACTCCAAATATCGAGTAATGACATCTAGTGTTTGTTGTTTGTGTTGTTTATTTTACTAGGGATGGACCTTCAACGATAAGAAATAAATACAAAATATACCGAAAAATACAAAAAAAAATACTCCGAAATACCAAAGACCCTAAAAGTACTTCACTTTTGCCCACATCTAGTTGCCTATACACAGCCTAATAGAGCCCTGCACAGGAAACCTGACTTGTTTTTCAAACCTTAAACCCAACTGACCTACTTGAAACCCATTTGACCTGGGTCGTTTGGGTTTGGGTATTTGGGTAAATGGGTAAATTTTTACCCAAACCCAAATACCCAAAACAAAAACAGGTCAAGTAGGTCAGGTCAAAAAATAATATAGGTAAGGTCGGTTCGGGTTGGGTTTCAAGTAACCCTTTCTACTTCAATGACATTAAATTTGTATATTGAATCGAAATATTTGTACGTTCAGTGAGCAGCAACTTAAAAAATGGAGGAATCCACAAGTGTAAGTATTCCACGGGATTTATGCGCAAGATATTGAACGTCCTTCCCTTCTTAACATTTCACAATATGTTGCGTGTTCTGAACATCGAGGATAGGTTAATCTTTATTTTAAAATTATAAGTATTAAATAGTAATGACCTTTTGGGTCAATTCAAGAAGTTGCAGCCAGTAATTGAGTAGATTTTACCTAGGCAAGTAACTAATTCTCGAATTTTTAATTATTTAAATTTTTACTTGGTCAATTGACCTTTTGGGCCGCAAGAAGTCGCAGCCAATAATTGAGTAGATTTTACCTAGGCAAGTAACTAATTCTCGAATTTTTAATTATTTACATATATTAAAAATAACCATCTGGACCTCAAGAATTCGCGACTAGGCGATGAGTTATGAAAATGCTGCTCACATAATATCGACGTGTTTAATAGATATATTTTTTATAAAATTCATAGAAATTATTAGCCTTAGCAAAAAGTGTTTGGCTAACCCCAAAACCCAACTGACCTACTTGAAACCCATTTGACCTGGGTAGTTTGGGTTTGGGTATTTGGGTAAATGGGTAAAATTTTACCCAAACCCAAGTGACCTGAAAATTTTGAGGTCAGGTTGGGTAGGTAATATTAAAAAAAAAAGCCTGACTTACTTGAACTGTTTTCGATGACAGACCGAACTACTTGACCTGAAATTTGGTTTGGGTACCCAAATAACCCATTTTGTATACCCATGCAGGGCTCTAGTCCTTATTTCGGGACGCTCTATTCAGTCACGTTTAAAAATTATTTAGAATCTTTTGGAAAAACATGCTAGTCTAGCGGGAAAACAGCTATACAAATTTCCAAAACTCGTAACTTCTGAACTACTAAAGCTATACACTAAGGTATCATTGTGGACGGCAGTCCACGTAGTGACAAAGCGCACCAGGAGAGTGTGCGAAGGCGACTACTATATATACAGGAAGAAATGAAAATCGGCTGTTATGGTCCGATCATAACGAGTGATACACCAATCTTCTTCCCAAAATGAAACTTTAATCTGTTTGTCAGTCTGTCCCAAAACGTTGGTTGAAATTGTATATGGTGTTAAACAGCTCGATATAAGAAACATTAGTTCTACCACTTTTGGAAAAAACTTTAGTTTAGCGGGAAAACAGCTATAAATGGCTAAATTTCGTAAGCACTTAACTAGCGAAATACTAAAGCTACAGACTTGTGCTTTACCTCAAATTAAAAGTATTTTGAAATACTATAAGCGCCACCTTAACGAAATTTATGTAAGTACAATAGTTAAATGAATGAACAAAACAAATTTTTTTAAAACTTTTTTTTAGCATTTTTTTCTTCAAAAACGGTTCTAACGATTTTCTTTAAAACTTTATCTGTATAGCCCTTGAGATTCTTTTAATTTTGGCATATAAAAAAGTCACGTTTAAAAATGATTTATTTTCAAGTAGAAGCTGTTGATCCAAACGTTAAGTGCGATACTTCTTATGAAATTATTAAGTCGGTCCGTGAATATAAGGGTGAAGAAGATAGCTATGTTAGTTAGAGAGAATCGGCGGAAGTAGCAATGGGACAATACAAAAGGGGAAGTGAAAAATACTTTTCGGCACTATCTATTCTTCGAAATAAAATTACAGGCATTACCAATGACGCCCTAACACAAAATGGAACCGTATTGAATTTTGATGCCATAATGGCAAGACTAGATTTTGTTTTTAGTGACAAGCGACCAATACATATTTTAGAGCAGGACTTAAGTGTAATAAGTCAGGGGAGACTGTCGACTATGGAATTTTATGATTTGGTAAATAAAAAATTAACTCTCCTTATTAACAAAACCATTGTTCATACACAATGTTGCTAAACATGACTAACACCAACAAATCAAGCAGTATCCAAATTGGTAACAGTACCAGGCGCCCAGTTGCACCCACGGCTGGTAATAAATACTGATCAGCATATTCTACAGAGTCAAGACCGGCCAAGCAGTCAGCACATTCTGCAGAGTCAGTCGAACAAATGTGCAATCTGTTAGCGTAATCATATGTGCAAAAGTATGTAACAGCTAGAAGGAAGCGTTTCCGACCCTATAAAGTATATATATTCTTGATCAGGGTCACTAGCCGAGTCGATATAGCCAATGGCTATTAGCCATGTCCGTCTGTCCGTCTGTCTGTCCGTATGAACGCTGAGATCTCGGAAACTATAAAAGCTAGAGGATTGGTATTTGGCATGAAGATTCTTGGAGTTCCTACGCAGCGCAAGTTTGTTTCAAGAAGGTGCCACGCCCCCTCTAACGCCCACAATCGCTTAAATACGATTTTAAAAATTTAAATATTTCGGAAAAGTAAAAATGCAGTTTTATTGTGTTTATCAATACCTATCGAAATGTAGAAGAAATTTTTCAAATCGGACCATTCGTTAAAAAGTTATGCGTGATCAAAGTTTCTATCTCCATCTTCCTCGCACTCCCTTTACCTGAGTAACGGGTATCTGATAGTCGGGCACCCGACTATAACGTTCTCTCTTGTTTCATATGCTACGGCTCTCGCTTGTGTTAGTTTTTTTTTATTTTCTCTATCTTTCTCATGCAGCGTTTTCTTTTTAATTGTCGCTTTGTAGTTTTAAGAAAGTATTTTTGGCACTTTCGAGGTTTGATTAACTGCGTAAATATGACACCGGCAAAGAAAAGTGTGAACATTTTAAAATATTACGAGGAGATAGATTCCGACCGCGTCAAATGCAATCATATTTCCGAGTTATAAAAAACGGCCGTGTTTTTAATTTAAAGAAACATTTACAATTGCATGACATCCGACCTGAGCAGCAAGAAAATGATTCTGGTTGCATGCGGAACAAAATAACTGTGAAACCACAACTAATTAAAGTTAAAATCAATAAAAAATTTAATCCAGTCATTTTGGGTTGTCAAAAAAGTCCTGAGGTATTTTTATTATATTATTTTTTTCTTTTTTTACATCGAGCTTTTAAGAGACTCAAAGCTTCTTTAAATGGTTTATAACGGCTTGATGACTTAAGCCAAGCTCTTGACCGATGCTACGGCTACTACTATGCCCGTTTTATCGCAATTTTCTACGACAGGCCTTCCTTCTTTGACCACCTCTGCACCAGAACGAAAACGTTGAAACCATCGTTGTGCGGTGGAAATGGAAACTGTATCGTGTCCATAAACTGCACACATTTCATTGGCGGCTTGAGATGCATTTTTGCCTTTATCGTAGTAGTACTGTAAAATATGCCGTATTTTCTCTTTATTTTGCTCCATGATTGCGCTATAACTCACGAACGACTTGAAAGAAAAGACAATCAATCAAACACGTGTTAGCGCGTGAAATGAGCTTTCCAAAAAGGTATATTATGCGACAAATAAAACAAAAACTACGCGCTTTCAGCGCCAACTAGCGAAAATACCGCAAGACTTCTTTGACAACCTAATATATTGGACTTGTCACTGAAGACAGCATTCCGTGTGCTAAACTCAACTAATATGCGTAACATAATTGACCCCATATGTCAAGGTCTTAACGAAAAAAGCGGAAAAAACATTATTTTAAACGGAAGCAAGTGCAAGTCTGTTCTAAAACAGGTATCAGCGAATGGTAGACTTGAAATACAAACAAGAAATAAAATCGCGAATTCTTGGAATGGTGGAGCCGGTACATCAAGTACATCCCAAAGTGTCGCTAGAGAAATTATAGCTGTTTTAGACAAATACGAAATAGCCCTGACCCAAATTGTATCAATTACATCGGATAATGGGGCAAATATGATAAAAACTTCGAAAATTGTATCAGAAATGCATTGACGAAGTCAGTATTGAAGAGAACATTGAGTACACGAAGCAAGTCGACCTTTATGAAAAAAACAGAAAATATGTATGTGGGTGTTATACAAATAGTTCGATGTGCGGCACACACTGGACAGCTTTATGCACTCGATGTAATAAAAAATGCAAATATAAGAGAGTATTTGTTAACCTGCCGCAATTTTACCAAACACTTTCGCAAGCAATCAAACGGTTACCGAAATTTTTTTGAATTAAAAAATTATAAATTACTTTAATCGGATTGTCCTACTAGATGGAAATCAACATATAAAATGATTGACCTGCTCAATAAAGCGAAAGCTATATTAGGCCCTAATGAAAATAAATCCAAAGACGACTATTTCGTTGTAAATGAACAGTTATGGGAGTTTATGGACTCCTACGTTACAATTATGGCGCCACTACAAAAAACTATAGTGCAGTTTTAAGAAGAACAATGGCACTATGGGAATTTTTATGCTCTGTGGCAAGTTGTCAACGAAACAGATTTCAGCAACCAGCACTTAAAGTAAAGAATCCATTCTTTATACGATTGGAGAGACGCCTCTTAAAAGTATGGAAGAAAGAAAAAAAAATTAGTATCAAATGTTGGCTTCGACGCTTGTTTATATCAGACCCAAGTTTTTGATCATACCCTGGACGGCTCGCAAAAGGACAGAGCAATTAATTTTCTAAAGAAATTGTGGGCACAAATTAAAATCCACAGCCCCATTTCAAATTTAGTATCATCAAATAATTCAATGGCTTCGGATACTGTACATGAAGGAAGTAATTTCGATCTTTTGGACGAATTTTTAATTGCTAACATTGTTCCGAATGAGTCAACAGATGTCCATGGAAAGATTGAATCGTTGAAATTGCCGTATATGAAATCTAGTGAAAATGTTTTAAATTTCTGGAAAGTAAGGAAATTAAGCGATCCAGAGCTGTATGCCCTAAGCAAAGTATGCTTTGCTATACCACCAACTCAAATAAGAATTATAACTTAATTTAAAACAAAATATTTATTAACAAGTGTTTAAATTTCTTAATATTTGTAGGTAACAATAGAGCGGGCGTTTTCGTCCTTAAAACTGGTGTTGTCGGATAACCGAAATCGATTAAGTCAAAATATTCTTCTTGTCCGGCTTAACTCAACTCACTTGGATAGTGCCATCGACAATTTAAGTTTATTTGAAGACGAAGAAAATGAGGTGTGATTCGTGTTTTTAAATGCATAAGTTCTTATTTCTTTTTACTTTTTTACATTTAATTAACATTTACTTAATACATTAATTTGAATAGTGTGACTTTTAATTTTGATTTAATCTGAATACTGTGAATGAATGAATATACGTTTTTATTTTGATTTTTAGTTTTTCAATAAAATACTATTATTTATTTTATTATTTCAAACCACTTTATTTTGACAGAAAATATTTTCTTTCTCATTCTGGCAAAGCGACAATTAAAAAGAAAACGCTGCATAAAAAAGGTGCAGAAAATAAAAAAAACTAACACATGCGAGAGCCGTAGCATATGAAAAAATAGCACACATACAAAAAATTGTAAAATTGACCAACAAAGATAGTTACGTAACTATTAAAATAGTTACGTGTATTTTGTTTTTGCTTTTGGTGTGTGTCTTTGCTAATTGTGTGTATTTTGTTGTTGTGGAATAACTATTTACTTAGTAGAATTGACAATTTTGCTGGTTGGGGCCAGTTTGACAATTATTACAGTTGATTTTACCAAGTTTTTTTTTTGTGTGCACGTGCTCTGCTCTCATCTCGCTATTAATTTTTTGCTACCGTTACTGCTACACAGAGCACAGGAATTGATTTTCTGCTACCGCTATTGCTACAGTTTCTCAAGCGACAAAACTGCCAGCAGAGCAGAGCACAAACTTTCTCGTTATTCTGCTATGGCTCTGCAACGGCTCTAGTCAAAAAGAGAGCGATAGCAATAGCATAGCAATATTTATATTTATCTCGCTACTACAGAGTAGTAATTGAAAACGCTGCTTTTAAGGGCCGTTTTTTTTTATTTGGCAGGTATGGCATCGGAGCCATAAGTGTTTTACTCATTCTAATGTTAGCGCAAGTATTGATAAATTTTGTCAGGCTACTTAATTCACCGTTTAAATATGTGCGGGTATAGGCATTTTGCAAGCGCTGCCACACATTCGTGCGTAGTCAATCTGTTTCCACTCGTCATTTAAAATCATTAAATTTACATTTACATTAAATTTATTTAGTTAAATATGGACCTAATAGGACGATTTTTGCGAGCTTTAGGTCATGGCGGGTTACATTTGTATAACAAAACAATTTGGCATTTCAACATACTTGCACTCAATGGACTCGGACTTTCCAGGATAAAATCTGAAACTGAATTCACGAGCGATCTCTCTTCATACTTTGTCAATTTGTGTACAAATTGGTTCAAAAATTACAATAACGAAGGAGTTGTTAAAAGTTTTCGCTTTCCCACTACTAG
Source organism: Drosophila lutescens (assembly GCA_037075285.1). Lineage (NCBI taxonomy): Eukaryota > Metazoa > Arthropoda > Insecta > Diptera > Drosophilidae > Drosophila > Drosophila lutescens. Next base: position 121,027 of record JBAMCF010000470.1, read on the forward strand.
AGCCCCCTTTCCCCCTACTTCTAACTTGATATCAACTTAGCAGCACTTAATGTCATGCAAGCAGAACATCTTATACCTTTTAAAATAGTTGGGCGGGAAAGTTTTTTTTTAATTTTGGGGTACAGCGAAAGTTTTGTTTAATGTGGGATGTTCTGTAAGTTTGGCCGGTCTGTAAGTTGGAACTCCCCATTTTTTTTTAAAACTTTTCGACAAAAAGTTTTTTTGTTATATTTTTCTTTTTTAAAGTTTTTTTTGTAACAAAACTTTTAGTTAAAACTTAGTTTATTTTCACATTTTTCAAAGTTTTATACAAAATTAAAAACGTTATTTGGTCTAAGTTGTTAAAAATAGTCGGAAAACAAATTAAAACGAACTGAAGTTAATTAAATTAACATAAATAAAAACTTTCTAAAGATTGTAGTACTTTTGGAGTAAGTTTTACTGGCTTTTAAAAGTGTCCCAACGACCTCTTTTTCCAATTGTCGTTTTTTTTTTTAAACTTTTCAAAAAAAATGTTGTTTTAGGTTTTAGTATTAAACAAGAGAGAACGCTATAGTCGGGTTGGTGTCCCGACTATCTAATACCCGTCACTCAGCTAAAGGGAGTACGAGGGAGATGGATATATACAATTTTTTTGATTGCGCATACCTTATGGTCCGATTTGAACACAACAAAATTGCATTTATACTTCTCCGAAATCTTTAAAGTTGTGGGCGCCAGACACATTTTAAAATCGTTAGTGGGCGATTGTGGGCGATAGAGGGGGCGTGGCGCTCGGCTGAAATAAACTTGCACTGCGTAGGAAGCCCAAGAATATGTGTGTAAAATCTCAACCTTCTAACTTTTGTAGTTTCCGAGATCTTAGCGTTCATACAGGCAGATAGACGGACAGACAGACGGACACGCTTCCTTCTCCCTGTTAGATACTTTTGCACGAATACAATATACCCTTTTACTCTACGAGTAACGGGTATAAACATTTGTCCCTTTGTTTGTATGCATCAAATCGTTGTCCTAGGATCCTGTACTAATTTTTACAGTGTTGATCTAGAAACGTTTATTCTACGACTTTTGGAAAAAGTTTGGAAGTTTGGCGGGAAAAATTTAAAAAAAAAGCTTGATTTTGAAGGCCTATTGTTTCTAAACGACTAAAGCTACCGACTTGCTGTACCGCGTTGAAAAGATAATTTAATATGCTAAGCATGCTGTCTTTGTTAAAATTGGATTAATGCAATAGTTTAAAATTTATGGCAAAACTTTTTTTTTAAATAACTTTTTTATCATTTGGCATCAAAAAATCAGCAAACTTTGCGATTTTTTCTATAAAAACGGTTTTGACGGATTTAATTCAAACATTTTGTATATTATTAGGTATCATCTAAATAACATCCACTAATTTTTATAGCCGATACTATCGGCTAACATATCGGTGACAAAGCAATTGCACAACACTATTAAAAAATGCCGTTTTGCGGTGATCACTGTATCTCCGCCAAAAATTATCGGATTTCCATTCTGGTTATACATTTCGCTTAAGAATTAAAGAAAAAATGCCCCCTGGGAAGCTCCATTTCTAAAATTAGTTATCAGCTAAAAAAAAGTCGACTTTGGGCTTAAACAAAATATTTAAAGTTAAAAAATGAAATAAATCTCCGCCAAAATATATCGGACAGACAGACAGACAGACAGACAGACAGACAGACAGACAGACAGACAGACAGACAGACAGACAGACAGACAGACAGACAGACAGACAGACAGACAGACAGACAGACAGACAGACAGACAGACAGACAGACAGACAGACAGACAGACAGACAGACAGACAGACAGACAGACAGACAGACAGACAGACAGACAGACAGACAGACAGACAGACAGACAGACAGACAGACAGACAGACAGACAGACAGACAGACAGACAGACAGACAGACAGACAGACAGACAGACAGACAGACAGACAGACAGACAGACAGACAGACAGACAGACAGACAGACAGACAGACAGACAGACAGACAGACAGACAGACAGACAGACAGACAGACAGACAGACAGACAGACAGACAGACAGACAGACAGACAGACAGACAGACAGACAGACAGACAGACAGACAGACAGACAGACAGACAGACAGACAGACAGACAGACAGACAGACAGACAGACAGACAGACAGACAGACAGACAGACAGACAGACAGACAGACAGACAGACAGACAGACAGACAGACAGACAGACAGACAGACAGACAGACAGACAGACAGACAGACAGACAGACAGACAGACAGACAGACAGACAGACAGACAGACAGACAGACAGACAGACAGACAGACAGACAGACAGACAGACAGACAGACAGACAGACAGACAGACAGACAGACAGACAGACAGACAGACAGACAGACAGACAGACAGACAGACAGACAGACAGACAGACAGACAGACAGACAGACAGACAGACAGACAGACAGACAGACAGACAGACAGACAGACAGACAGACAGACAGACAGACAGACAGACAGACAGACAGACAGACAGACAGACAGACAGACAGACAGACAGACAGACAGACAGACAGACAGACAGACAGACAGACAGACAGACAGACAGACAGACAGACAGACAGACAGACAGACAGACAGACAGACAGACAGACAGACAGACAGACAGACAGACAGACAGACAGACAGACAGACAGACAGACAGACAGACAGACAGACAGACAGACAGACAGACAGACAGACAGACAGACAGACAGACAGACAGACAGACAGACAGACAGACAGACAGACAGACAGACAGACAGACAGACAGACAGACAGACAGACAGACAGACAGACAGACAGACAGACAGACAGACAGACAGACAGACAGACAGACAGACAGACAGACAGACAGACAGACAGACAGACAGACAGACAGACAGACAGACAGACAGACAGACAGACAGACAGACAGACAGACAGACAGACAGACAGACAGACAGACAGACAGACAGACAGACAGACAGACAGACAGACAGACAGACAGACAGACAGACAGACAGACAGACAGACAGACAGACAGACAGACAGACAGACAGACAGACAGACAGACAGACAGACAGACAGACAGACAGACAGACAGACAGACAGACAGACAGACAGACAGACAGACAGACAGACAGACAGACAGACAGACAGACAGACAGACAGACAGACAGACAGACAGACAGACAGACAGACAGACAGACAGACAGACAGACAGACAGACAGACAGACAGACAGACAGACAGACAGACAGACAGACAGACAGACAGACAGACAGACAGACAGACAGACAGACAGACAGAAAAATGTACATTTGAAAACAGCCCAAAAGAAAAAAGTCAACCAACTATTTATTTTCAGCCAAATGAAAATTAAAAGAACTCAACTATTTCATTTGCGTTGCTTTTTCTTGTTAAAGTTTTCAGGGACAACCCGGAATACTATACCCAATAGTTTTTCCCAGTGGGATTTAATTTGCGAAGCCTTAAAGATGATATTGTTTTACCTAAGTCAGTCAAAGTTCTTATATGCAGTTATGATTATATAATGGCATTCGCTTACAGGTAAAACTGCTGCTCCTTGGCGCTGGGGAATCTGGCAAGTCAACTTTCCTCAAACAAATGCGTATCATTCATGGGGTGAATTTCGATAATGAACTGCTACGCGAGTACCAAAATGTGATATACCAAAATGTAATAAGAGGTACGTAGTCAGTTTTAAGGTCCAAAGATAATTATGCCTCAACTAACTAAAATTTAAGGTATGCAAGTCCTGTTGGACGCTCGAGAAAAGCTGGACATTGCGTGGGGGAGCGATGGCCGAGAACAGGATGCTAACGATGCTAAATTAATGGAATGTAATGCATTAGAGTCACCCAGGTTTATGGAATATGCGCCACAAATACGCCGCCTGTGGCAGGATCGAGGAATAAGAAGAGCTTTCGAAAGGAGACGTGAATTTCAAATTGTAAGCATAAAATAGTGTTTTTTAAATTTTTTGCAACTAAATTTTTTGTACTTTCGTCGGAAAGTACGTTATAGGCAGGGGGAAGCGTTTCCGACCCTATAAAGAATATATATTCTTGATCAGGATCACTAGCCGAGTCGATCTAGCCATGTCTGTCTGTCTGCCTGTCTCTGTACACAGACAGACAGACGGGTATCTAATAATCGATGAACTCGTCTACAGTATTCTATCCGATTTTTTTTACCTTTTTTTTCAGAGCGATTCTGTTAGCTATTTTCTGGACGATATAGATCGCCTAGCTAAACCGGATTATGTGCCAACGCATAAAGACATATTGCATTGCCGGAAAGCAACCAAAGGGGTTTATGAGTTTTGTGTTAAAGTACAGGTGAGTAAATTAATTAAAACAATGATATTAATACTAAGGATTTCATTATTTAAAGAACATTCCATTTGTGTTTGTCGATGTGGGTGGGCAGCGGACGCAGAGACAAAAATGGACTAGGTGTTTCGACAGTTCCGTAACGTCCATTATATTCCTCGTGTCAAGCTCCGAGTTTGATCAAGTGCTTGCGGAAGACAGGTAAATCAAAAATAATAAACTGATAAAGAGATAAATCTGAAAAGTTACCGTTGCAGAAAAACCAATCGACTGGAAGAATCGAAAAATATATTCGATACCATAGTCAATAACAATACATTCAAAGGAATATCAATTATTTTATTTTTGAACAAAACAGACTTGCTGGAACAGAAAGTTCGTAATCCTGAGACTGACATTCGCTGGTACTATCCACAGTTCAATGGAAATCCACACTCAGTCTTAGATGTTCAAAACTTCATTCTACAATTGTTTATGAGTGTTCGTCGCAGTAGCACTATAAGTAGGATCTACCATCATTTTACCACCGCCGTAGATACGCGCAATATTAACGTCGTGTTTAACTCGGTGAAGGACACAATACTGCAGCGAAACTTAAATGCTCTCATGCTGCAATAGCTTTCCCCCCAGCTGTAAAAAACTTAATATATACGATTGTGTAAAAAAGTATATAGTTTCTAGTATTATGTCTATTTTTAAGAAAAAGACAGTGACAGTTTAATTTTGTTAACGAACTCTTGAGCACACATTTTAATGCTGAGAATGACATTCACTGGTAATATCCACAGTTCAATAGCAACGTACATTTTTTGGGATCGTCGTAAAATCATACTACCATACGCGCAACAAAAATTTAGTATTTTGTTTGGTAGGGAAAGCAATACCGTGCAATAAAACTGAATTGCTACAGTAGAATCCTCAATTTAATTCGAACTATAATTATTTAAATATATGTAAAGTTTTGTAATATAGCCTTCTGTAATAATCATACACAAAGCAAAATGGCCAGATGGGGCGAATATTGACTTATGTAGAGGGCCCGAATTGTTGTTAGCTTTGTAAAATTTATTATTTATTTAGTAACATTGTATAAAATAAAATTGTTACTATTAAGAATTCTAATGTAGTATGTCAATATTATATAAAGCATACATTTTAACTACCGTTTCTTAAGCAAACATAAATTATTATTTATCTCCTCTGCTCCGCCTCATAATTGCCAAAATGTAAATCAGGGAATATGTTGTGTTATGCCTAATAGGTTTAAAAACGTTTGAGGTTGTGCGCTGGGCAGAAGCATAGGATGTGTTCAATGCTCTCCTCTTCTTCTATCCATTGACAGCTCCGGCAGTAGTCGGATAGATAGTGGCCCGTAAGGGCATTAATTAGAGTGGAGATGTCTACCCTGTTGCATTGTAATAGGGTTTTGGTTTTTTTTTTCGGGTTATAATTTGGTCAAGTGAGCCTGGAAGTGTGGCATGTTCCAACGTTTGTTGGAGAGGGTGTACAATCTTTGCTTGATGAGAAGCTTACATGTAGCCATGGGCATACCCATCGTGTCCTTATCGCGAAGGATGTCGGCGGTTGTCCCGTGTCTTGCTAGCTCGTCTGCTATGCAGTTTCCCTCAGTGTTTCGGTGTCAAGGCACCCAAATGCGGTTGATTCTGAGTTCAGAGATATGCGGCATTCAGAGATAGACTATGGGTGGGACGTAGTCTGTTATGTGAGGTATGTATCTCTGGTTTGTCAGTATAGTGGAGCGACCCGACGAGCCTGTTGACCAGGCCGCCGCTTCGCGGAGCCTCAACGCTGTTGCTGATGCCCAGCTTTTGGCAAGCAGGTCTAGAGGTTCAAGGTCGAGAATTGTATTCAATGTGTAAATTGTGTTCTGCGTTTCTTTGGATCTTGTGCAGATTCTTTAGGCTGCAATTCTTTTCTAGGGAGTGCCACCAGACGATATTTCCGTAGAGAAGGATCGATTTCTTTTTTAAATTTTTTTCTTGTTGATTAACATCTTAAGATTATACAAAAAAGTTTTAAGTCAATCGGACAAAAACTTTAGAAGTTATGCTAAAACTAGTACCATAACCTCTAAGACTTTAGGTACGTAAGTGCATCTTTAAGTGCGTTTTTCTCGAAACCACGTTTTGAAAGTCTGTGATCATCGCCATTTCTAAATGGCTCAACCGATCGTATAAAAAGTCAAGGAAAGCAATGTACATTTTTATTTTTATCAGTGAACTTAACGCTTTGTTCCGTTTTCTTTAGAGTATTTCAACGCGCTAATTGTTAACGATATACAGTGGCGGCATTTTGAATAATTTGTAGAAATATTTAACAATTTTTCAAATAAAACTTTTGATATTGTTGAGCCGAACAAGAAACTGTTTTCACGTTGATCTGTTTTAGCGTTAAGCTGAACCGAAAACTTTTTTATTATTTATTATTATTATTAGCTTTGAACTTAACTCTGAGCACTGAACTGAACACATGAACACTTTGAACTCAACTGAACTGAATACGTTTTGGTTGTCATGATTTCTAATTGTTCAAAATCACCACGCCTACATAAAACTTAAAATAAAAAAATCTTACAATTCCTATGGGAGCCTTAAGATATAGTGGTCCGATCCGGCTCGCTCCGACATATGTACTACCTGCAATAGAAATAAGACTTTTGGGAAAGTTTCATTGCGATAGCCTTAAAACTGAGAGACTAGTTCGCATAGAAACGGACAGACGGACATGGCTAGATGGACTCTGCTATTGGTGCTGATCAAGAATATATATACTTTATGTGGTCGGAAAAGTCTCCTTCACTGCGTTACAATATCTGACTGAAATTATAATACCCTCTGCAAGGGTATTAAAATAGTGTTCCGTCAATCGCTTTGCCACCGATACATAAGCCGATAGTATCGGCTATAAAAATTAGTGGATGTTATTTATTGGGTGGGCAAGAAAGTCATGTCGTTTTTTTTAGTAATCGTTTTTAATCTAATTTGTTTACGACTAATCGAGCACCAGGGTCACACTTTTTAGTATCGTTTTAAAGCTTATTGTCTTAGGTACTATCGATGAAAATTTGGTAATTATTCGATAACATTTGTGGAAGCTATAGCAAATTAAACATGGAGGATCAAAGTGAGCATTTTCGGCATATTTTGCTTTTTTATTTCCGAAAAGGAAAAAAGCGGTCGAAGCTCGCGAAAAATTGTGCAAAGTGTATGGTAAAGATGCCATGAGTGATCGCCAATGTCAGCGCTGGTTTGCCAAATTCAGGCTTGGAGATTTTGGAGTTAAAGACGCCCCACGTTCTGGTCGACCATCGGCCGTTTTTGACGAACAAATTCAGGCTTTGCTGGATAAAAACCGGCGTTATTCAACGCGGGAGATGTCAACGGTTGAAAACCATTTGAAGAAACTTGGCTACGTAAACAAGCTTGATGTTTGGGTTCCGCATAACTTAAAGGAAATTCACCTAACTAAGCGTATCAATATCTGCCATTCTCTGCTGCAACGGATTAAAAACCATCCTTTTTTGAAGCGGATTATTACTGGCGACGAAAAGTGGGTTGTTTACAATAATGTCCAACGAAAAAGATCATGGAGCAAGAAAGATGAGCCAGGCCAAGCCACATCAAAGGCCGATATCCATCAGAGAAAAGTTATGATGTCTGTTGGGTGGAATTGGAAGGGTGTAGTGCACTTTGAGCTGCTGGGACGGAGTGAAACCATCAATTCAGATGTGTACTGTCGCCAGCTATCCAATTTGGCGGAAAAAATTAAAGAAAAGGATCCGGCACTAGCTAATCGCAAGGGTATAGTCTTTCACCATGACAACGCTAGGCCCCACACATCTTTGGTCACACGGCAAAAATTAACGGAGTTGAATTGGGAAGTGCTACCACATCCACCTTATAGTCCGGACTTAGCACCTTCAGATTACCTTTTGTTTCGCTCTGGAAAAGACCAAAAGTTCTTCGAGCGCGAAATTATGCAGCTGCCCGAGAGATGGTCATTAGTGGTCGAACAAAACGGCCAATACATAATTGATTAATTATAAGTCCTGATATAAATAAATCAGGGGTGCTCAAAATGGCCTTACGGCAGTGCACAACACACGCACACATGTATCGACGCCGTTTTATTGCTACAAAATGAACACTGGGAGAAAAAAAAAATTAAATTCTGAAAAATAATAATTTTGGTTACTTCATTTGGTTATTTCACTTAAAAATTTACATTTGATCTAGAAAAGTATCAATATTTATATTTATTAAAAGGTCTTTATAATTTGGAATTTGAAATTATAAAATGCCTTTTGCGAAAATTAGTTCTTCCAGCCAACAAAACTTTGTGGCAAATTAAGCACTGACTTTCACATCTAAAATTTATTTCAAAGTAATCACTTGCCAATGCATCACTCATTTTAACGAAATGCCAAAGAAATACAATGAAATGCATGCGTCGCTGGTCCACAATAAACTAAAATCAAACTTAAATCAAATTCTATCAAAAACGCAGCAAAAAAAAGTGTCAGTGTAAAGCCGAGAACAAGACAACAACACTTTACATTGTGAGTTGAGGAGAAAAAAAAGTTCAATGGAATTTGTTGTTGGCTTGGCTCGCTCTTATCTATTACGGACAGCGACACAAAGAGGACTCGGGGTGTGCATAGGCAAGCATGGCAAGTGCACTGCCGTATGCTTAGTGCTATTACAAAAACAATTGTGCTCGTGTGCCATAGGAATGAGCACCCCTGAAATAAATCATCTTTGAAAATTTGAAAAAAAAAAACGACATGACTTTCTTGCCAACTTAATAAATGACACTTAATAATATACAAAAGGTTTGAATTAAATCCATCTAACCAGTTTTTATAGAAAAAACCGCAAAGTTAGTTGATTTTTGATGCCAAAGACCCTACCCAACCTTAATATAAATAGTTCTGCCTTTTCTAGGTTCTGTCTTTTCCTTGAGAGTGAGGTTAGGGCTCTCTCCATCAGGTTGCAGAGCGTTTGAGGAAATTTTGCTTGCAGTAGGATTGCCAGGTCGTCCGCAAAGGCCACCACTTTTGTTCCCGCTTCCTCTAGAAGTGATAGAAGTTTATTAACAACTATAACCCATAGCAGAGGGGAAAGTACACCGCCTTGCGGGGTTCCTCTACTAACGTTCCTGGTCGATTGTGCTGATCCCATAATGGAGTACACTACTTTACTGGTAAGTATGGTATGTGTGAGTCCCACTATAGGACGCTTAATGGCCAGTTCCGTCATAGCGCCAGTGATAGCCGTTGGGGTGACATTGTTGAAAGCGCCTTCTATGTCTAGGAAGGCTGCCAGGGAGTATTCCTTTTTACGGAATCCTCTCTCTATACAAGAAACTAAGGAGTGTATGGCGGTATCTGTTGATCAACCTTTACGGAACACATGTTGTGCATTGGAGAGTAGGCTAGGGCTGGTAGTTTTTTTTTTTTTTTTTTGTATTCCAAGTCTGATGTGTGTGTCAATTAGCCTTTCCAGGGTATTCAAGAAGAAGGAGGAGAGACTTGTTGGACGGAAATCCTTTGGAGAGGTGTGAGAGGGCTTGCCGGTCTTTGGTATAAATATTACTTTAATGTCCAGCCATCTGCATGGTATGTGATTCAGTGTCAGACAGCCGTGAAAGATGACCGTCAACCAAGGGAGGGTTGTATCTATTGTCCGTTGAAGTTGGGCTGGGAAAAAGCCGTCAGGGCCAGGTGATTTGAAGGACTTAAAGGAGTTGATAGCCTCTATGTGGAGGTCCTTCACTGCTTGCGTGTTTTTAGGGAAATGGGTGCCTAGCAGGAGTTCAAGGGTTTCCTGGATGTTTCCCGTCCAGATGTCTTCAATGGTTTTTAGGTATCCAACGGTTACTGGAGATTTTGCTAAGATTCTTCTTAGTCTGGACGCCTCCGCTGTAGATTCTATGCCACTGCAGAAGTTAGCCCATTCTCTTCGTTTTGATATTGTAATTTCCTTTTTGTATTGGCTTAGCTTCGTATGGTACGTGTTCCAGGAAGCTTCGCTGTTGTTCTAAGAGCCGCCAGGGTAGTGTTCCACCAAGGCGGTTTGTGTTTTGTTTTGACTGTTTTGCTTGGGCAGGCCTTTTTAAGTATATGAAAGTATTGACTACGTTTTCTAATTCATGATTGTCGAGTACGTGAGTCGGTGGAGTATGTAGGTTTCTAGCGAGGATTGTATTGTTGTAACCCCAGTTAGTACGTCTTAGATTTCTAATGTTCTCGGGGGGAGGGCATTCTAGAGATATTGTAAATTCTACATATCGGTGGTCGGTTGATTAAGTAGAATATCAGATATTAAGACTTCCCTACTAAGACTTCCCTTCTATCTCTAGAGATAAAAGTTGGGTCATTACCTTAGATGCTAATAAATAGATTTGATTGAAGAAGATACTCATAAAGTAACTCATTTTTCTATTGTGTGTGGTGTGAGTTGGCGTCCCCTCCCAGGATGAGTTTCTTAGATGAGTGTGCGTGTCAGGTAGAATGATGCTATTGTGTGATGTGTTTGTGTATTTAGCTCTAGCCTGACCTTGGTAAGGTCGCTTTCGCTAAACTGTGGCACTAAAAAATGCCTTTATGTGTGTTTTAGCAAGAATACAGGTCCTGGGTTTACCCTTACCATTGATGTGGAAAAGCTTGTATCAACCCCCTGATAAGGCACAGATGTTGTTTCCAACAATCAATGGCTCTTGGATGAGGACTACGTCTATTTGCCCTGTTGCCAGGCGGGTGAGGAAGGCAGCATTTGCTGCCTTGCTGTGGTGCAGATTAATCTGTAGGTACTGCACCATCTTGAGGTCTGAACACGGCCAGTCGGGTCGCCAGGTCGGGTCGTGTCATGTGTGCACAGCTGCTTCAGGTTCTCGGCTGCTTCCACTCTCCAAGCTTCAGTCGGAAGCTTGTCAAGAGGCTAAAAATAGCCTCTGGCTCAGAGGGTTCTGCCGGCAACCACTCCCTCGCCCTCGGTCGGGACGGGATATCCGCTGCCTCGCAGACTGTCAACTTGGCCCCGATGTAGACCTCGGCAACCTTGGTAATGGCAGGCTTGTATAGTACTTTTGATCTTTCGTCCTCGCAGGCGATCAACTTGACGTTGCCCTGGTACCACCCTGCATCTGTGCTGTCGGGGTGCGGTCCTGGGTTTTCGTCCAGCACTATCAAGGCCACCGTCGAATGTGCCCGTCTAACCAGAACCCACTGGTTTCTTGGGATCCTGCCGCCTTCATCATTCTTGTCGATGACGCCAATGATCTTCCGATCCTTTACCACTTCGGCAAAGGACCTAGACCATGTGCCGCGGTTGGTTGTCTTGGCCTCCTTGCTCGCTGGTTGAGCTACTTCTATCGATACCTCTCTCTCTTGTTGCTTTTATTGCCGCCTTTGCCCAGGATATATTTACTTGGATTTTTTGGTAATCCTCTTTTGACGTCTGATCTTTTCTTATAGGTTTGGTGGCCAGACGTTTAAGAATCCGGTATACCTTCTTCCGTCCCAGAGGTCCTGCCTGGTTTGGTGGAACCTCTTGAACTCCTTAGAACTGGTGCATACCACAATGTCAGCCTTTGCACTTCCCCCTGGTTGAATTGGTTAGCCGCCCATACGCTGCACAGTGGGATAAAGGTCCGTTTTATTTGGCATAAAGGCAAAAATCAAAAGTTACTAATTAAAAAAACAAATTTTTTTTTAATACTAAAATTGTTAAACTTTTTAAAACAAAAAAAACAAAAAGTTACTAATTGAAAAAACAAATTTTTTTTAAATACTAAAATTGTTAAACTTTTTGGAACAATTAAAAAAAAAAAAATTTTACGCGCCACCGATAACTTGTTGTAGCCGGTCAAAGTCTATCGATTTACGTGCTCAACTCAAAGAAAAAAATGCGCTTATTTTACTTCAAAGTTGCCAAACGACGTGCAAAGTGTTTTTATTCGTTGCATTCTCCATTCTCTATTCGAACTGACTCGTTGCTCGCAGGCAACTCTATTTCAAACCTATTTTCAGGTTCTCTCGAAAGAACGTTAAGTGTATCCAGAGTAGATTATTGCAATCTGGCCTTTTCATATTAACGTATGTGTAACAATATTAATACTGCAACTAAAGATAGTATCTACTAATGTACAATATTACAATCCGCCTGTTACAGCTCGGCCGTCCTGACTTTGAGATATCCCACTATCTCTGACATGTTAATATATAAATTAAATTTTACAATTGTTTTGGTTTTCTATTGCTTACATCTATACATTTATACAAATCTCTCTTATATTATACTAGCTATACCGGAGCGACTTCGTTCGCTTAAAATTAGTTTGGAGTACGGTTGTCCGGACTTTCTTATTTCTTATTGGCTCGTTTTTTTGAAAACCTTTGTGTAAACAATCTTTTAGAAGATCCTTCAGGAGCGAGAATCAAAAGGCTACTGTGAATTAAGTAAAAGTAGTGAATTTTTATACTTTATCAGTTACAATGTGTAACGAACTGATTTTGTTGGGTCTGCTCGCTACGAGATTCGTGCGGCTAGCTCAGTATAGTTGTGTGTTCGTCCCACCAAATTTATATAAACGTGACCGCCCAGTAGATCAGAGAGAAAGCTCAGAATTCACGGGTTCTTAGTGGGTTTATTACGGGAGTAATCGTACAGTGACAATGCGGGCTCGGCTGGGCTTGATTCGCCACTCGTGGCCGTCGACGACTCCTGGTCGCCTTGATGACTGGATGCTCCTGTCTGTAGCCCCCTGTAGCTCCCTCGACGATCCTTGAAGCTCCCTAAAGGCTCTGAAGCTCCCTGAAGACGCTCGTTTCTGATGCGTGGGATCGACGTCTACTCGTAGCGTCTTGGACTCGCCAGGAGATCAGCTGCGCGGGTTTAGGGAATCGTCACCGTTCTCAGACTAGGGTGAACAGAGGCCGCGATCTCCAGGAATCTCTCTTTTCGATCCACCACCGCCTGTCCATTGCTCTGTCCCGGATGGTCCCACTAGTGTTTCACTCAGATCGCGCTGGCTGTCCAAGTTACGCAGGGATGCTGCCGAGCGCTTCACTTCTCTCCTACGCCTAGTGTAAACGAACGTTCCGCCCTAGCCTCACCCTTTGGCTTATCGCCCGTGACGTTTCCTCGTAGTTCGATCTGTCGTGAACGTTGCTGGCTTGCCGCTGACGATGTCCTCCGCTCGGCTCCTGGATATGCTGGCTGCGCGGCTGGACGTAGCGTGGCTTCTGGTACTCGGGGTCTTGGTCGTACGCCGATCCGGGACTACACGAGTCACAACCGTAGGGCTCTTCTGGAGTTCTCCACTCGAGACCACTAACGATTGACCGATCTCCCTTCTGGCTCGTTTCACTCGGGGTTCAGACACACGCCGCTCCGGGACTACACGACTCAAACCGCAGGGCTCTTCTAGAGTTCTCCCGATCTCCCGTCTGGCTGATCGCGCCAGGACCTGCTTGGGTAAGGTACACTGGGTCTAGATAGGTTTCTCCCCGAGCTCACGATTTCTTGTCGCAGGCTTTCACCGCTCAATGCGAGTATTTAGTTGCGACGGAAATGAAAACGGATTGCCCTGACCTAGCCGTGTGATACCCTCTGGACCTCAGCTGTGTCTCAATTCGGAGATTCCTGGTGATCCAATCCCGAACGTCTCGACGTAGCGATCTCGCTCCTTGTAGGCTCCCACGGCGCTGCTTCCGACGACTCGACTTGTTGTTGTTTTACTTGTAGTTCACTGTACTGGCTGACTTGTTCACTTTGATATCTTGACTGATCTTGATAGATTGACTCCTCGTGATCGACTGATCCAGCTGCCAGCGCCCGGCGCTTTATATAGGGCCTTCGGGAACCGTTATTTCCCTTTTGTGCTCTGTCCGCGGCATCTCTCCAATCCAGGTCCAAAGTCCGTGGTTCCTGTCTGACCCACTTGTCTCCACGCACGGCCTTCGATTATAGTTCTGCGTGTTGCTGCCGTCCTGCTGATTCCACTGGTGCATGTGGCGCGCCTGAGTGCCTCTCCGTTGCTGAGCTGTGGCATTTGTCCTCCTGGTCCAAAGTCCACGCAGAGTCCAAAGTCCGATGCAGTTCCGTTATTTCCTTTTGCACACGGCACTCAGGCTCTGTCTGCAAAGTCTCTCACTCTCCGCAACGAACTCTCCAAACTATCTTTGTCAGAGTTCTCTCCCTCAACCTCGAAGTCTCCAATCTCTCACTCTACACTTCTCGGTCTCCAAACTCTCTCTCCGCTTCTCGATCTGCAAACTCTCTATTTGAGAGTGTCTCTCCATTTGCTCCTCGCCGCGCCGCTACTACGCGAATTCGCCGCGTAACTGGTAAACGGCCGGCCATCTGTTGCCATTGCTGCATATATTTGTGGGGAGTTATTTAACTCCTCACACTAGCCATGTGCGTCTGTCTGTCTGCCTGTCTGAACGCTGAGATCTCGGAAACTATAAAAGCTAGAAGATTTAGATTACCCACACATATTCTTGGGCTTCCTACGCAGCGCAAGTTTATTTCAAAAAGGTGCCACGCCCCCTCTAACGCCCACAATCGCCCACTAACGATTTTAACATGTGTCTGGCGCCCACATCTTTAAAGATTTACGAGAAGTATAAATGCAATTATGTTGTGTATATTTATACCTATCGAAACGTAGAAGACATTTTTCAAATCGGACCATTCATTAAAAATTTATTCGCAGTCAAAAAGATGTTATATATCCATCTCCCTCGCGCTCCCTTTAGCTGAGTGACGGGTATTGGATAGTCGGGACTCCAACCCGACTATAGCGTACTCTCTTGTTCTTCCTTGATTACTACAATTCCATTATTCCTTAAAAATTCCGCGTTGTCAAATTTTTGTTTTGCCGCCCTTAACCGCTACTTAGGCCATTTTGCTCGGTTTGACTGCAATCTGGCTCATCGAGCTTTCGCTTACAGATTCGACCATGAGCGAAACCAATACTGGGACTAAAACCTGCAGAAGTCATAAAAAGTAAAATAAAGACCATGTGTTATCAAATAATACCCTCTCCTATTTGCACCACAGATGGAATGTTTGAAGTTTTGCTAAATATCACGAAGAATGAAGACCAACAAAATATTTAGTAAGAGTGTTCACGCCAAAAGGGCGCTTAACTTCTGGAGTCAGTGTCGAGCGACAGTTTTCTCCAAATGTCCACATCTCGCTCGCTCGCACTGCCCTTCGCTCTCCCTCTCCAACTCTCCCTCAAGTCTGCAATCCGCTCCGGAGCCTCTAAGCTAAGATTATTGTAATCAGTTCCTATACCCAAAAAGTTCTTTCGCGTTTTCAATACATATTTCCGCGCGGATTTCAGCCGCATTTTCCCTGGGACTTGTCACCTTCTACAATCAAGCCACCCCGCCCCAACATTTTGGTCCTTCGAGCCGGATTTCTGTGTTTCTGGATTTTTCCTTTCCTGGATTTTCACCAGCAGCTACGGTGGCTTGAACCGCTCCAGATAAGTTCCACTTAATACAATTATTTGCCGGTCATACAGCCAGTTGTTCGAATCCCATTTCGTTTAAGTTGTTGTATGATTTCTTGTCTAAATCCAAAAGAGGTTTAATCCGGTTTAATTCCTTTGTCCCCAAATTCCGTACACCAAATAATTCCGTTGCTATACAAATGCTTGAAAATCCGCAGTGATAATTTATTTAAGTTGCAAATAAATATATATTCCTAAAAACTCGAAGTGTGTGTACAAATATAGCCCAGCCACAGTAAGTTTCCGATTTTTCAAATTGTTCCGCAAAAATTGCACTCTGCATTTTTTACTGTGTTCCAGCTGCGTGTATATATTTTTACATAAATATTCTAATACAGTCCACTTCTACTACTTTGCTTGTTAAAGATATATAATCCAGCCACAGTGAATATTTCGAATTAAAAGTGATCCGCCGAAATTGGCATCTTTGTTTTTACAGCGCTTCATGCTGCGTGCATATATTTTTACATAAATGTTCCAAAATACAGTCCACTTCATCTACATACATTTTTGAGCACATTGTTTTAATAAATACCCGCAAATATATTTTGGATTTCGAAGCTATTCCGCTATTCGTAATCAAAGTCTCCACAATTCCCGCAATCAGTGCCCATCCGCGATCCAGCTGGTTCGTTACATACATACACGCACGAACTCTTTACATATTCAACGGTATCCAAAAAATAACGAATATTATTCTTCGAAATATACTAGAGAAAAAACCATTTTAATTATAAAATTCTTTCTACTAAAACTAATAATGAAATATTCGATTCGATTCTATCCGTACATTGTGACCGTACTTTTGTTAATATATTAATTATTTATTTAATTAATATATTTTTTAACTTATTCCAAAAAATTTTAAATCATTAAAAATTCCACAACAAATTCGAGTCTGACCGTATATCCTTACGGATTTTTAATTGGTTCCTAAATTTCAAATTGTTTATAAAGTTTTTACCCACATCTATAAGAAGTTATTATTTCACATGACATTCCAAGCTAAATCCGCCCTAAATAAATTTATTGTCACAGCTAATACTCTGAGCCATTTTGAGGCTATCATAAATCTATAGGGAGCACGTCATTTCCTTATGGCAAAGGGTAAAGGAGGCATACGACACATGCTCCGAATGCATTGTGGCTGCAGGCGAGAGCGCCGCAGATACGAAATCCATGCTCAAGGCGAAATACAACGAAACGTACGATGTAATCGAAAAGTTTTCCGCTCAGATCCTCGAGCAAATCGAAATCCAACAGGGCTCTTCCTAAATATCTCAACCATAGTTTCCAGATCTCCACTTCGCAATGAAGGCTTTCGCTCAGCTTAGCTTAAAATCTAACTGAGCGTTTCGAAAATAAGCGATTGCAGGTGAACAGCTACCTTAAAACTTTTTCCAATGTGCAATCCATAGCACAAGAGTCTGGTGCAGCCCAAAGGAACTTCAACGCACTATTCAAGGTTGCTTAACCTCCTTACAATTTTCCGGCATTAACATTGAGAATTGGGACTCCATCCTGTTTTATATGTGCTCTACGAAACTGCCAAAGCTGACGTTCTCATTATCCATTCAAAATAAAGCCGAAATTCCCAGTTGGCTAGAGCTTGATTCCTTTTTAACCGAGCGCCTTCGAAGTCTTAGGGCCGTCGATAGCATCCGGTATGCTAATTCACTCCAAGTTCATTCTAAAGACACAAATCGAATGGCAGAATTGCCAAGAATAAACTCTTTTACCACGAGGTTACTTCCAATACCCAAAGGCTGCGATCTGTGTTAAAAAAAAAAACACCCCGTGCGATGTCCACGCTTTCTCCAAATGAGGGTAAATGATCCTTCAGCCTGCATCCAAGATAACAAGTTATGCACCAACTGCTTTGCAAGCAGCCTTAAATTGCAAGATTGCGCAAGCCCTCACACTTGCCAAAGTCGGCATCATAGGCTGTTGTATCCAAGCAACAGTTCTACATATCCTCCCAGGCCAGTGTCCGCCTCAATCCCACACGGAACTTCTTCCTTCTCAGCGCGTGTTTCCAACGTGCATGGGACTTCTAGAATTTCCGATCCGGACCCGAGTATAAAGGTCCTTCCAATCAAGAGTCATTCCAGCTATTGGGTTCCATATCCCGCCTTGGATGGCAGACGTTCCCGAAGTATTAAATCCTACCAATGCCGAGTCTGCCAAAAAATCCATCCGCTACGAAAATGCCACCGTTTTCTACAGCTTAGCGCCCAGAAAAGGATCCAGGAAGTACATACGCATAAGTACTGCTCCAATTGCTTGGCCCACGATCATTTCCAGGACTCTTGCCGCAGTGGTAATCACTGCCAGAAGTGTGGAAAGGACCACCACACCCTTCTACACGTGGACAATCGCTCCCCGCTATTCTGTGGAAACTTATCCTGATGTTTTGCTACGGTGGTCCTCGCAAGGGGGAATATGTTCATGCCAAAAGGGTGCTTAATTTCTGGAGGCAGTGTCGAGCGACAATTTTCTCCAGATGTCCACTTCTCGCACGCTCGCACTGCCTTTTGCTCTCCCTCCCCAACTCTCCCCCAAGTCTCCGCTCCGCTCTGGAGCCTCTAAGATAAGATTCTTGTAATCAGTTCCTATTTCCAAGTGTACCAATAAACACACGCACGTCGCATAATACCCAAAAAGTTCTTCCGCGTTTTCAATACATATTTCCGCGCGTATTTCAGCCGCATTTTCCCTGGGACTCCTCACATTCTACAATCAAGCCACCCCCGCCCCAACAAAGGGAAACGCGTTGGGCAAAAAATTTGCCTTCAGAAAATAATTATTTCCAAAAATCTCGCGATCGACCAATGTCATAAAAAGTTTCCCGAACAGAATGAGACTATTTTCACAAATTTGACATTGACGGAAATTTCGTAATTTCTTCAACTGATGGCGTTTAAAGCTAACATTTTTAAAAAACGAGCCGTTTGGCCGCTAGTGCCACATACTATTTAGCCCCTTTTACTATTTGAGCCCTTTTCTCTCCTAATCAGGGTTCGGAAAATAACACACAAAGTACTATACAAATGTATAATACTTGAAAATGAAATAAAATAATAAAATAAAAAATAAAATAACATCACTGTTATGTTAACACTTAACATATTTATTAAAAACTTGTAAAACCATAATGTTAAAACCGCGAATTCTTTAGGAGATGATGGTCATTTATATATTAGCTCGACGATCAATGCTCGTATAACACCATCACTAAGAGGCTTTAGTATACAAGATTAAAAACCACGAATTCTTTAGGAGATAATGGTCACTTGTATATTTACTCGTACAACGCTATCACTTGGAGGCTTTACCATTAGGAGCCCTAATGTATTTAAATACAAATATAATTATTAATTTCCTTTCAGCCAATGCAAAATTTGTCGAGTTTAAAATTAATAATTATCGATCAAATGTGGAATCGGAAAATAATAAGTTACTTAGCTACTTTTGTATGGGATACCAATCTTTTCGTGTGTGTACAAATGTTTTCGTTTCATTCAAAACAAGAAATTTGAAAACAACAAATTCCAATTTGCAAACAAGTATAAATATTTGTGCGGAAATTAAAATTGCATTGATAACATTGTAACTGATGGAAAGTATAAACATTGACTACTTTTACTTAGACCTCATTAATTTATTATTTAGCTCTGCCAGTATCTTTCTGATTCTCTCTCTTGAACGATTTCCTACAAAGATGGTTTTCACAAAGGTTTCAAAAAAAAAACGCGCTAATAAGATTTAAGAAAGTCCTGACAACCGTACTCCAAACTAATTTTAAGCGAACGAAGTCGCTCCGGGTATAGCTAGTTATTTATAAATGACCTAGAGGAAGGTCTTATACTTATGTACGCAGATGACGTTAAGTTGTGCCTGCAATATAATAGCTTAACTTTACAATCTGATCTCAATAATAAACTGAATTTAAATGTTTTTTAAGTTTTAACTAATGACCTTTTTTCGTGTCAGCCCTCCCTTATCAACTTATACTATGAGCGGTTGTGTTAGATAGTATAACCCATACTGGCGACCTTGCAGTCTATCTGGATCCTAAACTTAAATTTTCTGATCACATTACTACCATGGTAAATAAAGCCAGGGCATGCATTTATCAAAAGGTGGTCGGAGGAATTCGGTGATCCCTATGTCACAAAGACCTTGTTTATTTCATTAGTCCGGTCAATTCTTGAGTACTGCGCTCCTGTTTCGAGTCCCCAATATGGGGTGCATATAGACCGGATTGAGTCTGTGCAAAACAACTTCTTAATATTTGCCTTCCGGGACTTAACTGGGGTACAAGCCTAATAATTCATAATCCACGCTACTCTAGTAGACTACTTCTAATTAACTTACCATTATTAGCGAGCCTTAGAACTATGCTTGGTATTACGTTTTTTAGGAATCTTGTTCATGGTGATGTGGAGAGTCCCGAGTTACTGGATCGCCTGCATTTTAATGTGCCAAATAGATTCACTAGAAACTATATTTCTCTAGTTTTAAATAATTATACCCATTACTCGTAGAGTAAAAGGGCAAAAGTATGTAACAGCTAGAAGGAAGCGTTTCCGACCCTATAAAGTATATATATTCTTGATCAGGGTCACTAGCCGAGTCGATATAGCCATGTCCGTCTGTCCGTCTGTCTGTATGAACGCTGAGATCTCGGAAACTATAAAAGCTAGAGGATTGGTATTTGGCATGAAGATTCTTGGAGTTCCTACGCAGCGCAAGTTTGTTTCAAGAAGGTGCCACGCCCCCTCTAACGCCCACAATCGCTTAAATACGATTTTAAAAATTTTAATATTTCGGAAAAGTAAAAATGCAGTTTTATTGTGTTTATCAATACCTATCGAAATGTAGAAGAAATTTTTCAAATCGGACCATTCGTTAAAAAGTTATGTGTGATCAAAGTTTCTATCTCCATCTCCCTCGCACTCCCTTTACCTGAGTAACGGGTATCTGATAGTCGGGGCACCCGACTATAACGTTCTCTCTTGTTTTTCTAATCCAATTAGTCCAATAGTGCAATCAAAGGAGTGTAAAACCTATTTTAAATTTTTATTATACAAATAGAAAATATGACTTAATTTTTATTATTATTATTATTTTGTTATTTTTATTTTAATAATCATAATACTTACGATCTCTGGTAAAAATTGTGAATGAGAAAACAAACTATATAAAGTAGGCTGGGTCCATTTGTATCTAGGCCAAAATTTTTTTTATTCCTACATGCCTGCTTGGAAGTATACGTATATTTCCCAGGGACCGAAAATAATCATTATTTTTATTTCTTCAAACAAAAAAATCGGCCACTTATTGCCCTAAAAAAAAAGATTTTCACCAAAATAATTAACTCTGTCCAATCTATGCATTCCCGCCATGATTTTTAAATATATGATTTTTATATTTTTGTTCAATGGTAATCTTTATTTTTGATAAAAAAAAATAGGACTCAAAAATAATGATTACTGAGGATTTTTATTTTTTTGCTCAAAATAAAACTCATTTCAGCCTTGCGGGCCTCCTCAAAGACTTTTCGCCAATCTGATTTTACAGCCGTTTAAGAGAGGTTATTAAAACTAACACCACGATTTTTTACAACTTTTTTTACCACTTTTAAAAAATGGCTTATCATATGTAAAACAAGAGAGAACGCTATAGTCGAGTGCCCCGACTAGCACAAGGGAGTGCGAGGGAAATTGAGTTGAAGCTGCAAAAAGGCAAAGAGACACCTAGCGCCAAAAGATTGATCAATTTTTGGATGGGTAGATGGATTTTCATAATCTCATTTACACCTTTACATTCTTTAAAAATGCTTTCGCTGGACCGATATTGGCATTGAAGGGCTTTGTGGGCGTGAGAGTGGACGTGGCACTAAAGCAAACATCGTTTTTATAGGCACTAGAAGAATCTGTATGCAACATATTAACTCCCCAGCTCTAAAAATGTGGTTGCCAAAGCAGTGCTGCTATTTTGTCCTTTTCTTGGACAGATCAGTATTTTTTTGTAACGGCTTCTGCGGAAAAATTTTGAAACATCCCCTGACCGGAAATCGGTATTTTTTTCAAAACTTTGTTTTTAGTGTTAGTTTTGCTAGTCGTATTTGTATTAACCTGTTTTTACATGCTAAAATCTAAAAGAGACGTGAAGCAGTCAATGGATTTTCCTTATAGGAAAATTTTTTCATAGCAAAAGAAAATAAAAAAACACTTAAAAATTATTGTAAATTTTATACTCTGCCTTTTCTGTTCATGATTATTTATCATTTCTGCATCATAAAAATTGCCCATTTTTATAAAAACTGGTTTGATGGTCACTTAAATAACATCCACCAATTTTTATAGCCGATACTATTGCTTAATATATCGTTGGCAAAGCGATTGCCAGAAAAAAAGGAATTTTGCGGTGTTCACTGTATCACCACCAAAAATGATCGGATTAGCATTTTGAGCCGTTCAGAAATGCCGATGAACACTGACGCGATTTATCTGCGATCCTTTAGAGTAAATTACCTTGAAATCGAAACTTACAAAGCTCATATTTATACCCGTTACTCGTAGAGTAAAAGGGTATATTGTATTCGTGCAAAAGTATGTAACAGGGAGAAGGAAGCGTTTCCGACACCATAAAGTATATATATTCTTGATCAGGATCACTAGCCGAGTCGATCTAGCCATGTCCGTCTGTCCGTCCGTCCGTCCGTCTGTCTGTATGAACGCTGAGATTTCGGAAACTATAAAAGCTAGAAGGTTGAGATTTCACACACATATTCTTGAGCTTCCTACGCAGCGCAAGTTTGTTTCATCGAGGTGCCACGCCCCCCCTAACGCCCACAATCGCCATAAACGATTTTCAAATGTGTCTGGAGGCCACATCTTTTAAGATTTTAAAAATATATAAACGCAATTTTATAGTGTTTAATAATACCTATCGAAATGTAGAAGACATTTTTCAAATCGGACCATTCTTTAAAAAGTTATACGCAATCAAAATTGTTTATATATCTATCTCCCTCGCACTCCCTTTAGCTGAGTTACGATTATTAGAAAGTCGGGACACCAACCCGAGTACAGCGTTCGCACTCCCTTTAGCTGAGTGACGGGTATTAGATAGTCGGGACACCAACCCGACTATAGCGTTCTATCTTGTTTGATATAAAATATACAAAATAAGATTTTAATTAAATTTTTAACTTTTTTCTTTCTACGAAAATAAAAGGGTGATTAGCTTCTTCAAAAAAAAAACGCGTAGAATGGCGCCAAAAAATTCCATATTTTCAACTTGTTTAGACAAAGAATGTTTCTGCTACAGCGATATTTTCTTACATGATCTAAAAAGGGACGGGAAGAAGTCGATTAGCGGAAAGTGGGAGCTGATACATACATATTCAGGATTTTTAACGAATTTAGTAAATGATTAGCAAAACCGTACCGGTACCAGCAATACGGTAATCGGTTCGAAATTTAATTTTTATTTTGGTCTCGGTACCGGTTCCGGTTCTTTATTAGGAATCGATTTATTTCGGTTATCGGTGCCGGTTCCGGTTCTGGTTTTATTCCCTGATTATACCCGTTACTCGTAGAGTATGTAACAGCTAGAAGGAAGCATTTTCGACCCTATAAAGTATATATATTCTTGATCAGGGTCATTAGCCGAGTCGATCTAACCATGTCCGTCTGTCTGTCCGTCTGTCCGTCTGTCTGTCTGTCCGTATGAACGCTGAGATCTCGGAAACTACAAAAGCTAGAAGGTTGAGATTTCACACACATATTCTTGGGCTACCTACGCAGCGCAAGTTTATTTTGCGCCACGCCCCCTCTAACGCCCATAATCGCCCACTAATGATTTTAAAATGTGTCTGGCGCCCACACCTTTAAAGATTTCCGAGAAATATAAATTTTTTAAAATTTTTCAAATCGGACCATTCATTAAAAAGTTATGCGCAATCAAAAGAATTTTATATATCCATCTCCCTCGCACTCCCTTTAGCTGAGTGACGGGTATAAGATAGTCGGGACACCAACCCGACTATAGCGTTCTCTCTTGTTTTTTTCTCAAAAAATGTTGTTTAGAATAATGTTTCTAGGCTTGAATGGCAATGGATTAGGAATTTAATTACATGCTCAACGCTGTATGACATTCTTTATTTAAACAATTTGTTTTAAACAAAGTACAAATGTTTTGAAGAAAATTAGTGTAAAGATTTGTGTCGAAAAAGGAATTTGTTTTTTTCTGTTATGTCCAGCTGATAACATTGCAAACAATCAAGAAGCATTTTAGGGTGATTAACAAAAATACATATTGGTGTTTTGCAAGTTTTTGTATATTTCTTTAGTAGTTCGCATAGGACAAATTACTGTTGTTTTTGCGGAAATTAAGGAAAAATCGTTAAGATAAAATCATTTCTCGGCTTATAGGCTAAAAATTAGGAATTTTTTTAAAATTAAAATAAGTAGAAAATATAAAATTATGCCAAAAGAGATAATCTACATACATATTTGCGTAGTTTTCAATCTTTATTTCTGCAGGCGAAGCTGCGGGCTACAAACTATGCTAGAGTCATATAAAAATAGAAGAAATTGGATATTTTCACAGCTTTTAACTATTGTTTCTGTGGAAACTATAAGATATAGTCGTCCGATTGGCAAGCGCTTTTGCCCTGATTAGGGTATGCGTAAATAAATAAGACTTGGAGAAATTGATGTCAATAGCTTATACTGTGCGCGGAATATCCTGAAATATAGGATATAGACGTCTGATCGGCACCCGTCTTTACCCTGATTAAGGTATGCACAAAAAAATACGATTTGGAAAGATTCATGTCAAAAGCTTTTACACTGCGCGAAATATTCTATTCTATTCTTGCAAGTTATATCCGATTGTTCCTATGGAAGCTATAAGATATAGACGTCCGATCAGGGCGCTTTTCAAACTTGATCTGCGTACATACAGACGGACATGTCTATATCAACTAACCTTTTGATCCTGATCAAGAATATATATACTTTATGGGGTCGGTAACGTCTCCTTCACTGCGTTACAAACTTCTGACCAAAATTATAATACCCTCTGCAAGGGTATAAAAACGCGCCAATTTCTCTACCTCAGGGGTGGTGTGGAAATGAGAAAGTCCTGACAACCTTACTCCAAACTAATTTTAAGCGAACGAAGTCGCTCGGGTATAGCTAGTTCAATATGAATTTATAGACGCAGTAATTTCTTAATTTAGAAATAAGAGCGTTATTTTTAGTTCGCAACGGAGTAATTATTTGTTTTTAACACCTAATTTGTCTCCAAAAGTTTAAAAATATAACCAAGAATCATTAAATTACTTTTTATAATTGATCCCATTTTACTGTAGCTCTAATGAACGGGCAAACTTGTACTATTTAGATTCAATTTTTCTCAATGATCTATCGCTATGGAGGTATTTTAAAATGCTAAAAAATACCAGAAGTGCCTTCAGCTGTCATTATAGCTGACATATGTCTGTCTTCCTCGCACCTACGTAAAATAGTATAGGCTGAGAAAAAATTGCTCGAATGAATGAGCCGTTTAATGTCGTGAAAGAACTGCATTATGCGGTTATTCCACGACATTGTTCGGCTCATTCATTAGAGCATTCATTAGAGGCTTAGAAAGGGACAAATATATATACATATCTTGGGATTTGTTTGATAAAGATGGCAAGGTCACTTAGAATTTAAACGTTAAATTTCAACTTTATAAATAAAATTACTTTATCTGGTAAAACCATTATTTTTAGTTCGCAGCGAAGAAATTAGGCCGGTTAAATATTATTTGTATTATTCTTGTTTGTGTATTGCACCTAGTTATTCGCAAAAAGTTTGAAAATTCAACCAAAAAGCATCAAGTTTTTTTGTATTATTAATCCAGTTTTACAGTAGCTCAAATGAATGAGCAAAATTGTACTTTTTCCAGCAGTTTTTCGAGGCCGGAAGCACCACCAGATAAGGAGCCGCAGCCGGTGGAAGTAAGAAAATCAGGAGGTGGTTCAAGCGGCTTTGCGTCGTCGCCTGACAACGTGTGTCACTTGGATATGGAAGGGCCATTAATGGTCGAAGCAGATTTTGTACCTGCGCTCAAAGTGTGACCAGGAAGTCGTCTTGATGGACAAATGGCGGGCGCACGATCTCAAGAAGCTAGCGTCAAGATTATGGAGCCGGGGAAGAAGACCCATGTGCCTGCGCTGCAACGACCAATAGGTCGCTTCCGATCCTTTCTAGCCGAGCCATTCCATTGGATAAAGGTACGGCTACTGCCTTTATGCGCTTGGTTCATCCTCGGCATACTGAACTATTGCCAGATCATTTGTCATATCAAATACAAAAACTATGCGAAATAAAGTTCAATAGAAATCTATTAAGGGGGGGGGTAGGGTCTTGCAAAAAAAAATCTTTAAGTGCGTTTTTCTCGAAACCACGTTTTGAAAGTCCGTGTTCATCGGCATTTCTAAACGGCTCAACCGATCGTTTTCAAATTTATCGCATATTTTTCTGCATTAAAAAAACCCGCCCCCTGGGAAGCGTTTTTTTTTATTTTTTAACTTTAAATATTTTATTTTTAAGCCGAAAGTCAATTTTTTTAGGTGAAAAACGCATTTTTGACTTTGGACTTTCGGAAAAAATTCTTAAAAATAAAAAAATTAAAAAAAGGGCTTCCCAGGGGGCGGGTTTTTTCAATTCTTAAGCGAATTGTAAAAACAAAATGGAAATCCGTTCATTTTTAGCGGAGGTACAGTGAACACCGCAAAACGCCTTTTATTAATAGTGTTCCAGCAATCGCTTTGCCACCGATATATTAGCCGATAGTATCGGCTATAAAAATTAGTGGATATTATTTAAATGACACTTAATAATATACAAAAGGTTTGAATTAAATCCATCCAACCAGTTTTTATAGAAAAAATCGCAAAGTTAGTCGATTTTTTGGTGCCAAAGACCCCTACCCCCCCTTAATAATTCAATATGAACAATAAATAGTTTTAATTTTTACCGCTTCTTATCAGTTAATACTGCTGAAAAATATCACAAATTTAACTTAGCAGCCCTGTAACGCGACCATTTTCCACCCTCCCCATCCCAACCTCACCGACAAGTTTGTATGGGATTCGAGGCGCGTTAATCGGTAAATGGAAGCTAACGCGACGCGTCCATAATGGAGAAAGGGCCTAAAGGCATTTTTCCACATTTCGGTTTTTTCGGTATTTTTCGGTATTTTCGATTGGCAACGCGATAGGCGGACATGAGGTGTTTCCATTGGCAAACGTGTCTGAAAACAGCTGTTCTGCTATTGTCATTTGCGAGCTGAAGTAAACAATGGATTTAAATAATTTGTTATTGATAAATAGAATCTCAGAACAGCATTTGAACAGCGTAAATATATGTGGAAACATTGCTGCAATGATGAATGCAGTTACCACATCCCACGTTGCGCTGCTTGAGCATCTGCTGCCAGCAGTTGGTGGAGCTCCAAATAAAGATCGTGTAGCGGCAAACAAATGCGTCGGAAACCCGGGAGTGCTGAAAGCAAAAGGATCTGCTGCAGAAGGCGTTCATATATTTAGATCTGAACAGGCATTTAAATAATTCTCTGACACGACCCGCGGCAGCAGTAGCTGCAGCTTCTGCGGCGGCACGTCAGTGAACAGAATCTGAGCCGGGGCTGAAAGGACTACGAGGACATTGTGTGCCAGAAGGAGGGATATGTGCCATTTTCCAGCAGTCGCCTGTCAACGTGTGTCACTTGAATATGGAATGGCCCTCTATGGTCGAAGCAGATTTTGTACCTGCGCTCAAATGGGGCCTTGAAGGACGAATGGCGGGCGCACGTGACCAAGAAGCAAACCTCATGATCATGGAGCCGGGGAAGAAGGCCCATGTGCCTGAACTATTGCCAGATCATTTGGCATATCTAAAACCAAAATTACACGAAATATAGTTCAATAAAAAACTGAAAATAATTCAGTATCAACAATAAATGTTCTCAATTTTCCCGCTTCTTATCAGCTTCATATCAGTTTCGGGTACAGAAAAACTATCATGCCTGGTTAATACTGCTGAAAAATACCACAAATTTAACTTCGCAGCCCTGTAACGCGACAATTTTCCACCCTCCCCTTCCCAACCTCACCGACAAGTTTGTATGGGATTTTAGGCGCGTTAATCTGTAAATGGAAGCTAACGCGACGCGTCCATAATGGCGAAAGGGCCTTAGTGATGTTTCTTTTTTTTGTGTGAAAGCTATGAATTGTTTAGTCATGCCGCTGGCTCGGCCATCTATGTATGCTAGCACGAATTTCTTAACCAGGCTCATTCAATTGAATGACAGCAGCTTTGAATATGCGTTTATTGAAACCACAGACAAAACAAGAGAGAACGCTATAGTCGGGTGCCCCGACAATCAGATACCCGTTACTCAGGTAAAGGGTGTGCGAGTGAGATGGAGATAGAAACTTTGAACACGCATAACTTTTTAACGAATGGTCCGATTTGAAAAATTTCTTCTACATTTCAATAGGTATTGATAAACACAATAAAACTGCATTTTTACTTTTCCGAAATATTGAAATTTTTAAAATCGTATTTAAGCGATTGTGGGCGTTAGAGGGGGCGTGGCACCTTTTTGAAACAAACTTGCGCTGCGTAGGAACTCCTAGAATCTGCAGGCAAAATGCCAATCTTCTAGCTTTTATAGTTTCCGAGATCTCAGCGTTCATACAGACAGACAGACAGACGGACAGACGGACATGGCTAGATCGACTCGGCTAGTGATCCTGATCAAGAATATATATACTTTATGGAGTCGGAAACGCTTCCTTCTAGCTGTTACATACTTTTGCACGAATACAATATACCCTTTTACTCTACGAGTAACGGGTATAAAAATTAAGTCCAAAATTCTCATTTGATGTATTTATAGACCCCATCGTCTAACCCTTATTAACCATCTGCTTGACGGTCCTAGATTTATCTGTTGAATATCGAACTTTATTTTGGTAGGGGACCTTAATAGTAATATTATATGATCAGTGAACATCATGCGCATAATGATTTTTCGTCTCTTGGTCTAAAACTGGTAAATTGTCTCGAACCCACTCATTTCACAAGTACCTGCTGTCTCTGTTTAATGATTTCTATGTTAGTAATTTTTTAATGTTTGTTCGTCCCAGCGCGCTGGGCGCTGCAGCGTTTTCTAAACACGATGTGATTTTCATGACGCATCATTTTATTTCTGACAATCCAACATCCGCTTTTTGCTACAGGGACTATAAATCCATTAATATTGACAGCTTATAACACCTATTGGCGGACCACAATTTATAACTTGACATCCGCGAAAGATCAAATCTTTTTTTTTTAATTCGAATATAAAACAGCTATTTAACAATTGTGTTCCAATTAAAACTAAAATTGGGAAACCATCCGATCAACCCTGGTTCAATATGGAAATAAAACGGCTAACCCAACAGCGGGAACGAACATATAGACGATGGAAACGTTATAAAACAGAAGCACATTTAAACAGTTAAGAAGTCTTGTAACGAAATAGAAACCTGATTCAAAAACAAAATTCTATAATTTTAGTTTTGGAAATGCGCAGAACTAGCGCTGGTATGGAAGAATTTACGGAATCTAGGCGTAGGCAAATAAACTCAGATGACTAAATAAGTACCTGAACTCGACAACTATCTGTGTCTATCAGTCCATCGTTGCAAAAAGTGAAATCTAACGCGGAAGGTTTGGATAAATTAAGCCTTAAGTTCATTAAACTTTTGATGCTAAAAATAATTTATTATATTAGCCACATTTTTATTACAGACTTTTGCGTCTTACAAGCCGGGTGGAACTGGAGAGACGCCGTTGGAGAACGACGCCGCAGGAGTCCACAAATAGCACGAAGGGATACGAGGGCAGCGACGCCGTCGAGGAGCGCCGCCGAGAAACGCACGAAGTGAATCGTGAGCCGAGGAAGGCACGTCGCCGACCAGGCAAGCCGCAACAGCCAGCTGACGAAGAAACCAATTCCAGCGAAAAGAAAAACTTAATAAAGTTTTCCGATTTGTCCCAATCGGATATCACTGCATTTTCTTGGGTCACGGGCAGTCACGCAATCAGTTCGACTGTTTTAAACTGTTTGATCTCTACGTAAACGCCGCGACTAGCTCAGAGATATTGTGTGTTCGTCCCACCATATTTGTATTGCGTGACTGCCCGTGACCCAAGAAAATGCAGTGATATCCGATTGGGACAAATCGGAAAACTTTATTAAGTTTTTCTTTTCGCTGGAATTGGTTTCTTCGTCAGCTGGCTGTTGCGGCTTGCCTGGTCGGCGACGTGCCTTCCTCGGCTCACGATTCACTTCGTGCGTTTCTCGGCGGCGCTCCTCGACGGCGTCGCTGCTCTCGTATCCCTTCGTGCTACGTGTGGACTCCTGCGGTGTCGTTCTCCAACGGCGTCTCTCCAGTTCCACCCGGCTTGTAGGACTCAAAAGTCTGCACAACCTTCCTTTCGGGTCCGAACAGAATGATCCAGGGATCACCTCTTTCGTCGTGTTCCCTGGGGTCGGTCTGGCTCTAGCCTGAGAAACAAATGTCCCGACAGGTCAAATCCGAGGATTCAGCCTTACAGCCTCTTGATCCGCGCTCACCTTGCCGGTAGCTCGTCCTTCGCTCGATTCTCCTCCTGTCCTGCACTCGTCTCCACTCCAATCTCTGTGTCATACAGATCTCACCGTTGCTGTCTCAGCCTTGGCCTAGCGTTTTGACTCTGGTATCTTGATCTGGGCGTTGATCACTCGGTTTCCACGGTACTATCACGGCCACGCACTCGATTGAATCCTTGCACTTGTATTCTTGATATCTGGCTCACTTGTTGCACTCGTACTTCCGCTCGCGTATCTTGGTTGTCTGTCCTCCTGTACTCCGGCTGTCAGGGTCGCGACTTCCGACCGACACGTCCCGTGCCTCTTCACGGATCGAGTTGCCGCGCGTACTCCAACTGACTTCCTCGCGAACTTCCACTGACTGCCTCCAGCTGCGCCTGCGCCGTCCCCTTTTATAGGCTGCGGCGGTGTCCCGTTATTTCCCTTTTTGCACACGGCTCGCTAGGGTCCATTGTCCAAGTGTGTCCCGTTATTTCCCTTTGCACACGGCACGCATCGGGTCCAAGGTCCAAGATGTCTCGTTAATTCACGGTGCATCCTCTTTGCGCCGGTTCAAAGTCCACGGCTTTACCGTTCGACCTTATTGCCCTTTGGCGGCCAGGGTCCAAGGTCCAGCGCGGTACCGTTAGTTCACGGTCTCTCCGCTTTGGCCGGGTCCAAGGTCCAGTATTTACCGGTGGACCTGAATTTCCAAGGTCCAGCGCGGTACCGTTAGATCACGGTCTCTCCGCTTTGGACGGGTCCAAGGTCCAGTATTTACCGGTGTACCTGAAAACCCTTGGATTCTGCCGCATTCTCGCTGCCTTCCCTGTTGCTAGGGGCTCTCCTGCCTCGAGATTTGTGGGGAGTTTTACGACTCCTCACATCTCCCCCTTCCTTCGGAAATTTATTGAAGAAGGTGCTTTCTCCTCCCGGCGCACTCCGTCGACGTCTCTCAGCTTCCTCGTTGTAGTCCTCGTCCTTTCCTTGCTCCTTGTCCCTAGCTCCTGGTTCCCTACTCCTTGTGTTGGCCATCAGTCCGGACGCAGCGGTGCAATCTCAGCCTTTTCCTGTAGGCATCTCGACGACCGCGTCTAACCCTCGCTGATGCCTTTCTCCTGCCGTTGGCCACCGGTCGGATCGCAGCGATGCCAGTCTCATCCGTGTGCTATAGGCATCTCGACCCTCGCGTATAGACCCTCCCGGCGCCGTCCTTGATCCTGTTCCTCGTTCGTTATTCCTTGTTTCCTTGCTTTGCCGATTCTTCCTCCTTGGTCGCTGAACCTCGCCTCCGACCGGAATTTGAATTTCCGCGCCATCTCCCGTAGAAATTCACCGCTTCCATTTCCTCCGTCTGGCAACTCCGCTCATACTCATCGCGTCTATCGATAGTGGCGAACGGCGTTGCCACTTCCATGTTGTCAGTTGCAGTTATCGATGTCCGTTATCGAGATCACAGCGTTGCCATTTTCGTACCATTTGCGTGTGACTCTCGATCAGCTGTTCAATGTTTACATTGCAGGTGAGTGAATTAAGCCAATTGATTTTGTTTTCACTCGTACAGCCAGCTTTTCTTGCTATTCCAGCTTCATGACGCATCGTGATGAACCGCTCCGACACTCACTTGAACCTGTAGCTACTGCAAGTGGTGCTGCAGTCCACGGCTCGCACGGTATGGTGGAAATCTGAGCCACTGTCCCACCGCTGTTGCCGGTGTTGCTCCGGCGGCGTGTACCGCACCCACCCTTGCCGTCGGCTGCGGACCGTGCCATCCTGTGTTCGTGCTCAAGCTGCGGAACCTCTGCCTGTGCGCCTGCACCGGATTACGATATGCCGTATCGTCTTCCCTCTTCCTTCAAACAAGTTCTGTCCTCGGGTCTGCCGCTCTGCTTTGCCTCCTTCTTGCACTCTTGGTCCGGACAATCACGCTTGGGCGCCAGATGTAACGAACTGTTTTCAACTGTTGGATCGCTACGTAATCGCCGCGACTAGCTCAGAGATATTGTGTGTTCGTCCCACCAAATTTGTATTGCGTTACTGCCCGTGACCCAAGAAAATGCAGTGATATACGATTGGGACAAATCGGAAAATTTTATTAAGTTTTTTCTCTTCGCTGGAATTGGTTTCTTCGTCAGCAGGCTGTTGCGGCTTGCCTGGTCGGCAACGTGCCTTCCTCAGCTCACGATTCACTTCGTGCGTTTCTCGGCGGCGCTCCTCGACGGCGTCGCTGCTCTCGTATCCCTTCGTGCTACTTGTGGACTCCTGCTGCGTCGTTCTCCAACGGCGTCTCTCCAATTCCACCCGGCTCTTTACCTTTTCCATTTTTTGAGAATCGTGAAAATAGCTAAAATCATTTTGATCTTGAAAGCAAAACATGAGTTCAGGCCTATTTTCATCTTGCCATTTTTAGCAAAAGCTTTTGAGCGACTAGTAGCCCAGCAAATCCAAACTTTCCTCGACAATAATAATATTTTGAGTAGCAGGCAGTCGATTAAATAGAACAGGAGCTGTACAACAGCAAACATCAAGATCTCGGAAGATATCCGACAACAAATTGACTCTCGTTACTCTGTTACACTCAGGGAAAAATTGTTTTAAATGGATCTGAAAACGTGTCTGTTTGAGTCTTAAAAATAGCTTTATACCGTTTGGTATCATTGTAAGAACTTATGGTATCATTTTAAGAACGGATTTTTAAGACCGCTGTTCATCAAGATCTCGGAAGATATCCGACAGCAAATTGACTCTCATTACTCTGCTACACTCAGGGAAAAATTGTTTTAAATGGATCTGAAAACGTGTCTGTTTGAGTCTTGACAAGAAAGGAAGCTAGCTTCGGCCAGCCGAAGCTTATATACCCTTGCAGATCATTCCAATTAATTTACAAAACGCAAAAATGTTAAATTTCGTAATAATTTGACATCATTTTTTAGCTATAATTAAAGCTATAATTTATTTCCTATTTTTTCCCATTAATTTTCCGATCGTTCCTATGGCAGCTATATGATATAGTGGTCCGATTTTTTTAAAATTTTATCCGAAATTCAGAAATATATAAAAAATAATATTTCCAAGAGATGAAGGAAAAATGTCAAAAAACACCGAAGCTAGAATTTTTTTCCCAATATTTTTCCGATTATTCCTATGGGAGCTATAGGATATAGTAGTCCGATCCGGTCGGTTCCGTCTTATATACTACCTGCAATAGAATGAAGACGTTTGGGAAAGTTTCAACCCGATAGCTTCAAAACTGAGAGACTAGTTTGCGTAGAAACGGACGGACAGACAGACAGACAGACGGACAGACGGACGGACAGACGGACATGGCTAGATCGACTCGTCTAGTGATGCTGATCAAGAATATATATACTTTATGGGGTCGGAAACGTCTCCTTCTCTGCGTTGCAAACTTCTGACTGAAATCATAATACCCTCTGAAAGGGTATAAAAATAGCTTTATACCGTTTGGTATCATTGTAAGAATTTATGGTATCATTTTAAGAACGGATTTTTAAGACCGCTGTTCTTACTCTAAGAACAAAACGTACTTAAATTTATATTTATTTTTAGTACAAAAATAGATTTGTTTGAGTGCTCCTGTAAGCATTCAGCAATGGAAGTAAATAATAAAAGCATGGCCATGCGGCCAAGGTGCTAGGTTCTGGTATTTTTTTGTGTTCGGGGGTTCGAGGTTCAATTCCCGCTCACAACACAACTTTTTTTTTGTAATTAGTAATTTAACAAGTTAACTTTTTTAATACAGTTTTTTCTTAAAATTATTAAGGTAATTTTAAATATGCATTTTAAAAACTTTTTACTTACTGTGATTTATCCGGTTTTTGAACCGGGGTCCTCTCGTATCAGAGGCAGATGCCTTACCAACTGGGCCATCGCACCATGTTACGCGCAAGTGCAAAAGTTCAACTTAAATCTAAAGTTTCTGGTCTTAAATCAATATCGTATGGTATAAATATAAGAATATGGTCTTAAAAAAAAAAAAAAACAAAACGGTAGTAATGTAAGAAATTCGGTCTTAGATTTTTTCGGTCTTTTTTTTGTAGACTTCAGCAAAGCATTCGAATCAATTAACCGCATAATTCTATGTGCTAAGCTTCGTACCCTGTATAACTTTCAATCAAATTTTTTGAAAAATTTATTTTAAAAAGTATTTATATCCAAAATTTTTTACAAGGAACACTTTAGTGTTGATAAATGAAAAATGTTTGGTGTTTGATTGACTTTGTTGTGTGCATAAACTAGTGAGTGGAGCTAAAAATTAATTTTCTCATTTTAACTGTCATAATGTCACAGTGGCTTTGCGAAAATTTTCACCGCAGCATAACAGCCACATCGTCTGCATAAGAAACAATCTTGCACCCACCATCTTCTATGTCGCGAAGCAGCGTGTTTACTGCTAGGTTCCCTCCTTGAGGAGTACCTCTGCTGACGTGTCTGCACATAGTAGATGCTCCCAGTGAAGAGGTCACTTTTCTGCTCAGTAGCAGCTGTGTGATTAATCTCACCAACTGAGCATCTACTCGCAGGCTCAGCATAGCAATAGTTATTACGCTTGAGTCGATGTTATTGAAAGCTCCTTCTATGTCCAAGAAGGCGGCTAGGGTATACTCCCTGTTTTGCAGGGATTTCTCTATACTGGATATGACAGAGTGAAGTGCTGTTTCTGTCGATTTGCCATTACGGTATGCATGCTGAGATTCAGATAGCAGACAGGGATTTATTGATGTTCTCAGGTGTAGCCCTATCAATCTTTCCAAGGTTTTTAGAAGGAAGGAGGACAGGCTTATTGGCTTGGCATCCGGGTACACCTCACCCAGTCTAGATACGGCTGCTTTCAGTAGCACTGTCGACTTAGCCCCTTCGCACGCCATCACCTTGACGTTATATTGGTATCACCCTGCATCTTTGCAGATTGGTGGGGGTCCAGGGTCCGCTTCTAGAACCTCGACGCAATGTACAGCCAGTGCTTCCTCAACCCACTTCCACTGGTTCCTCGGTATTCTTCCTTCCGTGTCGCTTTTGTTTGCCGCGACTGGCACGTGCGTGCGAATTTTATTCGGGGCATTTTGATCCGCATTTTCCTGGGAGCATTGCCGTTTAGGATTTTTAGGGTCCTCCTTCGGTCTCTCCAATACGAAATTGGGCAACACCGACTAAGCCACTCCGCTGAGGGGGTGGTGATGTTGCTTCTCGCTTGTCTTTTAAGGATGGCCGCGGCGGATTTCCTATCCTCGTACCTGTCCATCTTGGCCTTTCTTGCGGAGAACCTTCCCTTCACCCCTGCACCCGACTGAGCTGCAGCTGCGTTTGTAGTAGCACCTTGCTGATCGCTCGAGGTGACAGGAGTGTTGGATTCGGCTCAAATATAAAGATGAGGAACCCCTGTTAAAGCTAAAATTGTCATCTGCAAATAGATACAATTTCACTTTTTTCAGAGCATTTAAAAAACAGTTGATCGTTTTTTCGTTTGCTGTCTCGGTCTGAACGAAACCGAAAAAAACCTACAAATTTGGTTCCGGTCTGAGCGAAATACTTCGTTTCTGTTTGTTTTGGTTTTCGGTTGACCGATCTCGACTGAGAATAAATGTCGTTCAAAAACCGTTCGTCGAAACGGTCTCAAAAAACTGTTAGTAGATGAACAAAACTTTTAAATGCTGCTAATGGTTTGATTTGAACAATATTTGGAGTGTCGATACGTCGTGACCAATCAAATAAAATAAAAATACAGTATTTTCGGATTTATGAACGACGGAAAGGTAGTGCCACTCGGTTGAATCTGAATGAAAAGTGAAAATGTACCGTGTATTCATTTTCAAATTGAATAATGGCCACGATAATGACATGAATTAAAACCGCGCGGCTTAAATTCGTTTTCCAAAATGAATTATGGCCGCGATACTAAAATGAAATATGGCCACGCCGCCCTTATTCACTTTAGTATCGCGAAACAAGTTCGCAAATGGTCGTTCAGATTCGACGGTGTTGAGAAACCATTTGAGTTCCTAGAGCAAGTGGAATGGTCTGCGAACACATACGGATTGCACTTGGATATGATTCGCCGAGCTATGCCAGAATTACCAAAGGAAGGGAATTGAAGTGGTTCATCTCTAATAACAAGCAGTAGAGAACTTGGGCGGAATTTATCGGGTGCTTTCCTACTTCCAGCCAAGAGACTTCTTTTCGAAGCTGACTGATGAGTCAAGCAACGGAAGCAGGGCTACAGCAAGTCGTTCAAGGACTATATGATCAACATGCAGACGCTGATGAGACCACTTGGGTATTCTACAAAGGAAACACTCAGCATCATAAAAGAAAACTGCACGCCGAATCTTAGAATTTCCCTCAGGGCCTACAAAGTATCGGATTTGGACACGCTGATGATCCTAGCCGACGAATACGAGGAACTGGAGAAGGAGCGGGAAGTCTTTGCTCGGGACAACCAGTTCACTAGAACAAAATCGGAGGCCCCCGAGCAAGCTATGTGCAGGTGGTGCGAGGACATCGGCGACTAGGAACCGCAAGGAAACGGCATCAGACAACCGACGCAGCTAATGAATGCCAATGGACACCACACCAGAGCCAACAGAGACAGCCAACCCAAACCGTATGGAGGCCACCAAACACCACTCAGAGGACACGGGACCCCCAGGAGGCCTGTCGAAAGTGTGGCGGTTCCGGACACTGGGTACGCGGATGTCGAAACCAGGGGTTGTTGTTCTGCAAAGTGGCAAGGCAAAGTGGGTGTCAGGAGTTTAGAGTGCTGCCAACGAGCGGGAAATGGCCAGCGATCTTAGCCGCAGAGAGGCGGGCGGGGATCGCAAACTGCTTCCTCTCCAAACAAACTGGCATGCTAATCGAGGAAGAGCACCAGTTGTCCGCAGCGGTGACGATTGGTGGAGGCGTACAAAGCCACAATCGACACCAGGGCGAGCTTCATAAGTGATGAACTGGCGGACAACCTTGA
The DNA here is from genome assembly GCA_037075285.1 of Drosophila lutescens. Taxonomy (NCBI): domain Eukaryota; kingdom Metazoa; phylum Arthropoda; class Insecta; order Diptera; family Drosophilidae; genus Drosophila; species Drosophila lutescens. The sequence continues at coordinate 158,627 of JBAMCF010000470.1, forward strand.
TGCCCTCGGGAAGATTTTGAGGACAAGACGGCCAGTTAGGTTGGCAGATGGGAGATGCGGCGGAATCAATGCACAGCTGGAGGTAGAAATCGCATTCTGAGACAAGCCATTGACCATGAGCCTACTGATACTACCAGGTTGATTCGTTTTTGTTAGGATGGAATTCCCTCACGCAAGTCGGAACCGAAATAAAGTGTGCCGGACACAAGATCACAATACCGGCCAGAAAACGACACAGCCGACTTCAACACCATGACGGGAACGTCGAACATGGCCGAGCATCTGATCTCGATGAAGGACGACAAGCCAATCAAGCAACGATACTACCCCAAGAATCCAAAAATTCAAGGGGAGATCAATGCGAGGGTGGATGGGCTTCTCCAAATGGGGTATATAGAGTACTCAAAGAGCCCATACAGCTTCCCCATCGTGATGGTGGAAAAGAAGACGGGCATGTGGAGACTCTGTGTCGATTTCAGGCAGATCAACGCCAAGTCGATAAAGGATGCCTACCCAATGCCGCGCATAAATTATATCCACGATCAACTGAGAGAAGCGAGGTACATCAGTAGTTTGGACCTGAAGGATGGGTACTGGCAAGTCCCTGTAAGGATGCTTTCTAGGCCGGGGAACAAATCTCAGTCGTATCCAAGAGTCCTTTACAAGAAATTTGTAAACCACCGAAACACCGGACTAGGGGGTTCCGTTTCACAGGTGAACGGGTAGTTTAAGGGAGTCTTCGCCGAAGGTTTTTATCTGTGTCGAAGAAAACGCGTACGACGTCGGTTGTGATGGACCTTCGAGCGATGCCAAGCCGAGAGTGTATTTTGTAGGCGTCGGCGATGAAAAATCCACCGGGCTGGACCTTCGGGCGAGGCCGATCCGGGAAAGGTACTTTGCGGGCAGCGGAGTACTGCGTTTCGCGTCGGGGCGAGAAATCCACCGGGCTGGACCTTCGGGCGAGGCCGAGCCGGGAGGGATACTTTGCGGGCGTTGGGTAGTAAGAGGACGAGATGATTTGACTAGATCGACCGGCCGGGACGGGTGTCCACGCGCAAGCCTAAAACTACGAAATTGGCGTCCACGCGCAAGCCTAAAACTACGAATAGGTTCCCTGAAGGGAACCAGGTCAGACGGGACGGGTGTCCACGTGCGGATACTAGGGTACCAGGTCGGACGGGACGGGTGTCCACGTGCGAGCCTAAAATCTACGGAAGAGGCAAGGATACTAGGGCACCAGGTCGGACGGGACGGGTGTCCACGTGCGAGCCTAAAATCTACGGAAGAGGTTGGGTTACGGATAAGCCGGGACGGGCGTCCGCGTGCAAATCCGCAAAGCTACGGAGGAGGTGGGAGACCTAGGGCGACAGATAATGCGGGACGGGTGTCCACGCGCAGATCCCCGAAACTACGGGAGAGGTGAGGAAAACTACTGGACCGAATAGAAGGGGGTCCACATTCAGGTCCAGTGGTACTACGGTAATGTTTTACACCGAACAGGAATACAGGAATGCATTGGGCATTCAGGCCCAAAGCAGCAGTGGGAATGAGGTTAAGAAAGGAAAAACACGTGGTCGAGATGTGCGATTATATATTCTTTACCGTTTATTCAAACTATCCTCACTAGAGTCCGCTACACCGCTTTGAACACGTGTCGGCCTAGTCGTACTAACCTCGACAGGTCCTTCTCCTATATAATCGTCCTTGCGATCACCCGCGAAAACCCTGCGTAGAGCCTCGCTACCTTGAACTGTCGGAACGCGGTTAGAAATACGAGAACATTCGCGTTAGGCGTCTAAGCTGGCCTGTCCCGCGATCCTCTGCCTGTGAAAGGAAAAGCCCGGAGCACACGTCTTTCCCATTCCGCGATCCCGAGAGAAGCCCCTTTTCTGTGTGCCCCCTCTCCCTTTCTCCTTCTTCCCGCTTTCGGGATTTCTAGTATTTTCCTACTTTAGTATCCTAGGTCGGGATTTCTAGTATGCCACCCTGGAACCTGAACTTGTCTTGGCTAAATATCGGTTGGCGTTGCCACCCCGGAACTTAGTTATAACTTATTAATATTTATTTAACGGATTTCATGGAATTTCTCTTAAAGCTAGTAAAATTCATGGTATTTCTCTTAAAAACTATGATAAGGGTAATTGTGGCGGACACCTTCTAGGTGGGTCCGTCACATCCCACTGGAGGAAAGCAGCAGGCAATACACGGCTTTCACCGTGCCCGGGAAAGGTTTATTCCAGTGGAGGGTTATGCCTTTTGGTCTCCATTCGGCATCCGCGACGTTTCAACGAGTTTTGGACCAAGTAATTGTAAGTGTAATAATTGTTCCGGCGGCTAAAAGAAGCATCTGAGGCTAAACCCGGAAAAATGTCAATTCTTCAAGAAGGAATAGGCTCGGATCCGGAAACCACCATCCACAGTGAGAGCTCCGACAGTACCTGGACGTAGCATCGTGGTACCGCCGATTTGTACCTGATTTCGCAAAAATAGTCAAACCACTCAATGATTTGCTACGCAAGGGCAACATCATAGGGCATTTAAAGAGGTGAAGGCAAGACTCGTTGCAGACCCCGTACTAGCGTGCCCGGACTTCGACAAACCGTTCACTCTGCATACCCAGGAAACGGAGAAAGGTATAAAAGGTAATCTCTTACTCAAGCCAAACGCTCAACGGCTCCGAAAGCTAAAGCCATATCTGGAAAGTTACCACTTTAAGGTAGTAACCGTTTATATGGCTCTGAAGTGGCTCAACAACATTGAAAGTCCTTTAGGAAGAATCGCCAGATGGTCCCTGGAGTTGCAGCAGTACGACTTCGAGATAGCGTACAGGAAAGGACAGCTCAACGTGGTGGCGGACGCCCTGTCAAGACAGCCACTCAGCGGAGAAAGCATCTGTAGCATGCAGCTGGACTCAAGAAATGCGCGAAAAAATAAGGACCCAACCGCAAAAGTACCCGGACTGCGTGATGCAGGGTGACACCCTATACAGGAACATATCACACAGAGCAGGGGGAAGATGTGCGTACCGAAAGCTCTACGGGAAATGGTGTTAAAAAAAACCACGACTCACCTTCGGCGGGCCACGTAGGAATTATTACGATATTACTGGCCAGGTATGCACAAAGACTCCCGAGCCCATGTGAGAAGATGCGAGACATGCATGAAATTCAAGCCGAATCAAATGCAGGCGGCTGGCAGAATGTTAACGCAGGTGCCAGAGGAACCATGGGCAACGGTATATCCGGACTTCATCGGACCCCTGCCGCGTTCGAGGCACGGCAACCAAATGCTGCTAGTACTGATAGACCGGTTCTCCAAGTGGACTGAGTTAGTACCACTGCCCAGTGCGACGGCCGAATTATTAAAGAATGCTTTCAGGGAACGAATAATACCCAGGTATGGGGTCCCGAAGGTGGTCATAACGGACAACGGAGTACAGTTTGCCAGCCGAAACTTTAAGGGTTTCCTAGCCGATATGTGTATCAAGCAACAATTCACAGCTCCATACACCCCGCAAGAGAACCCGACCGAGCGAGCGAAGAGGACTGTGAAAACTATGATTGCGCAGTTCGCCGGGCAAGACCAAAGAAATTGGGACGAGAAATGGCCGGAAATCTTGCTTGCAGTAAACACCAGCGTGTCGGAATCCACTGGCTACACTCCGTCGTTCCTTACCCAATGCAGATAGCCCAGACTACCGAGCGCCCTATACGATCGAGAAACGATAGGGACAGGACGAGCGACTGAAAGCCCGGATGAAAATGCTAACAAACTCAGAGAGATCTTCGAGATTGTAATGCGAAATCTGGAAAAAGCCTCCCAAGATCAAGCCTCCCAAGATCAAGCCAGGCATTATAATCTAAGGAGAAGGCAATGGACACCATCGGTGGGCGACGTCGTGTGGGCCAAAGAACACCACTTTTCAAAAGCGGCCGAAGGATTTACAGCAAAGTTGGCCCCTAGAAACGACGGGCCATTCCAGGTCGTGGATTTCATCTCGTCGGTAATATGCAAAATACGCCATGTAAACACAAAGAAAGAGCTGACCATACATGTAAGCGAGCTTAAACAGCAACAAACACAAGACACAAGCGAGCAACTGCATCAGGCAGACACAACAGAGGAACAACAACATTGAAACTCCAAGGACTATCCAAGGAAACTACGAAATAACTCCAAGGATAATACGAAATAACTCCAAGGATACTACAAGAGAACTCCAAGGATACTACGAGATAGCTCTAAGGATACTACGAAATAACTCCAAGGATACTACAAGAGAACTCCAAGGATACTACGAGATAGCTCTAAGGATACTACGAGATGACTCCAAGGATACTACTAAATACCTCCAAGGATACTACTAGATAACTCCAGGGATACTACAAGGAACCAACGAGGAAACTCCAGGGAACTCCAGGGAACTCCAAGGAAACTCCAGGGAAACTACAAGGACACAAGAGTACACAGAAAAACCGTCGTCAGGCAGCACGCCAAGTTAGGTCCCGTTTGGTTGCTGATTGGGGGGCAAGGGTTGTCACTGGTAAGGTTATCCAGAGTTAGGCAGCAATGAGCGAGGCGAGGCAAGCGCAACCGGCAGCACCCACGAGGAGAACGAGGAAAAAATTGAAAATGCGAATGCACGGGATCTCGATACGGTGGCGGGTAATCCCACTAGCAATCACCGACAAATCGAGAACAACTCCATGCTGGACTTGTGGCGACAAATGCAGGAGTTCCAGCAGACCATGATCCAGCAATCACAAGAGTTTCAAATGAAAATCCTAAAAATGAACCAAATCCAGATGGACAAAACAAACTTGCTGATTGACGCCCTGGCTGGGGGCGACATCACCAGAAGAAATGGAGGTGCGGAGAGCACGCCATTAAGCAACGGTACGAGAGAAGATTTGCAACAACAAGTAGAGAGGCAAGATCAGCAGCGCGTCAGCACTCAAGAGCCGCACCGGAACCTATACGACTTGCCGGAATTCGACGGCTCCCCGGAGCAGTGGCCGATGTTTAACGAAGCCTTCCTGATGACGACAAGTGAATATGGTTACTCTGACAGGCAGAACTTGTTGTGTCTTCAGAAGGCTCTGAAGGGCAGGGCCCGGGAAACCGTCGAGTGTCTTCTAATATACAGTTCGAATGTTGGTAACATATTAGGGACACTAAAGCAGAATTTCGGAAGGCCCGAGAAACTTGTAAAGAGCCAGATCTGTTGCGTTAGAGAGCTTCCAACTATTCGTGAGGGGAAATTAATTCAGTTAGTCGATTTCAAAATAAAGGTACAAAATCTCGCAGCATTTTTGCAGGCAGCCGACGCTCAGCAACAATTAAAAAACCCTACCCTGATGGAAGAACTAATCCTGAAGCTGCCGGTCCAGCAGAGATTAGAGTGCGCATGTTACTCAAGGCAGTTTGGAGACAGCAAGTCGATCAGACACCTGAGTCACTGGCTGCAGGATCTAGCCGAAGACGTATAAGTCGCCGGGCTGGCCGATGATTAGGAAACGTCCAAGCCAAGGAGAGAAAATAGGTTCTTCCACACCATCGAGATCGAAGGAGAACCATGGAATAGACGAGTGTGATAGACGAGTATACCTTCAGATGGAGCTTCCTTAAAGATGGCAACTGGCCAGGGACGGGCGACTCTGCTTTAAGTGCCTGAGGCCAGGGACTTGCAGGACTCCTCACCGATGCGACCTGAATGGATGTAGAAGGCGCCTTCACAAATTGCTCCACGACAGTGTGAGAACTCCAGACATTGAGGCAAAGATCAATGATCCGCAATTTACAGGCGCGGCAGCCCACATCACTAATCCTAAGATTCTGTTCAAGATAATTCCCATCCGTCTCCACTCAGAAGGGAGGGAAGTAAGTTGCCATGCCTTCCTAGACGAAGGCTCGGCAGTAACGCTGTTCAGTCGCAGCAATAGTTATAAGTCAGCGCACTGAAGTATCATATATCGGGTCAAGCCGTCAGCAACATTAGCAATGACCCACTTATTGGCACGAGCTTATTCTGCTGAATTGTAACTGGGCTTGCTCCCATTAGCGGATTTCCCAAATTATGCAAATTAACCAACACTTTGCTTTATACCTATTCTGTTAACCTAAGCACTTTTTACCTATAAATACCGTTAAGTTTATTCAATAAAATCAGTAACAATTCTGACTCTTACAATCAAGTTGTACTCATTCTGCATTCAACAGAGGCTGTCGCTCTAGTCTTCAGACCCTCATATGCAAACCTTAGTCCAACTGGTTCAAGTTCTAGTTGCGACGACCTTAGGCAGACAGTTTATGTACTGTATGCCAGGCATCTAAGCCAAACAATAACATTTTGGTGACCCCGACGTGATCTCACCAAGAGATCACACCCTAGAACACAACGTTGGAGATATCTTCCATACGAGTCCTTTTGCCCAAGTCGTCAACAAGGCGACAGATTAAGGACACCTGAGCACAGTCGACTCAGGAAGTTGGAAGACTGGTCAACAAGGCGACCAGCTCCGTCAACGATTTGATAAAATCGTTTGTGATCCCGGTAAACGGATTTAAATCATCCAATCCCGGACACATTCTCAAAGTTGTCAACAGGCGACACTTTGAAACCAGAATCAAACATTCTCAGAGTACGAGAACCCAGCACCACAGTTGCTGTCATCAAATTCATCAAAATCATTCATAAGTGTTAAAGCTTCTTTGACCAATTCGGTTGCGAATAGGAGCGTATCCAGCTATACAAGCAAATAAAACACTCCCAACGGGTCAGAAGTTCTTAAACACAAGGTAATAAATATGAGTGACATGGATGAGCAAGCAGTCACAGAAGCACTAGACGTGCAAGAAGATATCAGTCAAGAAATCTCAAAATTTATCATCAACTTCAAAAAAGATTCATCGGAGAGAAAATCCGGTCCGAATTATTATCAAACGAGATTAACCGCACTCGATGACGCTTGGAGTCGATTTACAAAGAATGATCTCAAGATTCCTCAAAAATATAGAACTACTGTGTACGTGAAGTTCTACAACGACTGTCGTGAGTCATACGACAAATATCGAGCTATCATACGGGACGGCATGGAACAATCAACAAGCCAAGCCGAGGTAACTCCAGCCCCAACTGGTGACCCTGCAAGCATTCAGCAGCCCATGATAGAGTCCCAGAAACTTATATCAGCATGTCGTCGACAAAAGGCAATATCAGATTCGATTAAGCGCGCTCTGAAAGAGTATTCAGAGACGGGAAAGACCGTAACAAGTGATTTGATAAAATCACTATGGGCGCAAACTCAAGAGATCCATTTCTCCGTACATGAAGAATATGATGATCCAAGCAAGGGAGGATATGACATGAAATCCTTCCTAAAACTTGAAAAGGAAATTCAAGTTATCTTAGGAGCAAAATCAAACTCCTCTAGCAATGAAGATATGCATTTGCCCAGAGTCAGCATCCCCAAATTCGATGGGGATCTACTCAAATGGACTCAGTTTTTTGATTTATTCAAATGCATGGTCCATGATACTAACATGCCGACGGTACGAAAAATGTGGTACCTAAAAACCACCGTAACTGGAGAGGCTGAAAGATTGATAAGACACATCGATCTTAAGGAAGAAAATTACCTCAGCGCATGGGGTATATTAGTTGATTCCTACAACAATCCCCGACATGTGGCAGACACGATTCTCAATCGCTTCCTGCATCAAAACACAGTTAGTGACGATCCAAGGTCATTAAAAGAGTTGTACATTACAACTATCGAGTCTCTAGCATCACTAAAGGGACTGGGCATCGATGTATCAAGTTGGGATACAATATTGATTGCCATCATCAAGCAAAAATTGGATCTTGCTAGCAGAGCCCTATACGAGCAGTCGTTAGACGGGTCCCGAGAGTTACAGGGTCTCGACACACTGCTCAGCTTTCTGGACCAGCGCATCCGAGTACTTGGAACAGGAAAAAAGGGACAACAATCAAGAAAGGACCAAAAGGGTCCAACATGCTCATCAGCCAGCACTGGAAAAGGACCATGCTGTCAATTTTGCAAAAGGAATCACTGGCTCTATAAATGCGATGACTTCCGCAGCAAAACAATACCCGAACGAGTTAATTGGGTACAAAAACAAAGACTGTGTGTCAACTGCTTCAGCAATGACCACAAGGCAAAGGATTGCCGAGGTCGCCCGTGTTTTAAGTGCGACAAGAAACATCATACATTGTTGCACCTGGAAACCACATCAGGTACAGCATCCAATCAACAGTCACCTACTGTAGGTGCAGCTAGCAACAAGAATTATAATTTGCTGGCCACAGTCAAAGTGTCAGTGAAGGCAAGCAATGGTCAAATTGCTACCTTCAGAGCGCTGCTAGATTCAGGATCACAAATTAATCTGATTTCCGAGCGAATGGCGTCAGTACTATCACTGAAACTTCATGGAACTTCTCTACGTATCGAGGGCATTGGAGGCAATCCAAAGACCAGTAGAGCAAGAGCAAATGTGCAAGTTGAAGCCTTTGTGCTACCACACATAATAGCTGATCAGCCTGCGCATCAATTAAATTCGGCAAGCCTACAAATTCCAAGCAACATAGCTCTAGCCGATCCAAATTTCGATAAGCCAGGAAAGATTGACATGCTTATCGGAGCAGAGCACTACTATTCATTGCTGCTGCCAAACCAGACTTTACTAAAGGCAGGAGGACCAGTTCTTCAGAATACAAAACTTGGATGGATCATTGCCGGAAAGATCTCCTCGGATCACGATTCAGCGGCGGTTTGTGCCGCCGCAGCTACAGACGAAGAAATCGATACACTGTTGGAACGATTCTGGACCCTAGAAAATCTTGAAACCGAAGAAAGGCATCGATCACCAATAGAGGCGCATTGCGAAATGCACTTCGTAGGAAACTTAGGAGTGGCAAAGGATGGCAAATTTGTTGTGAAACTCCCATTTTCTGAACATTCTTCAGCCCTGGGGGCATCACAGAAAACAGCCACGAATAGGTTTCTGGCTCTGGAAAGAAGAACGTCACCTGAAGTCTGGAAAGGCTACGTGGACTTCATGGATGAATACGAAGCACTAGGACACATGAAACAAGTGTGCCAAACAGATATACCCGCTAATCACTACTTCATTCCACACCACTGCGTGCTAAAGCCGGAAAGCAGCACAACAAAGTTGCGGGTAGTATTCGACGCTTCATGCAAAACTACAAGCAACAAGTCATTGAACGACATACTCTATTCTGGACCCACTGTCCAAAGCGAGCTATTTGCAATTCTATTACGCTTCCGAACTCATAAATATGTGTTTACAGCGGACATAGAGAAAATGTATCGGCAGGTGTGGATACACCCTGACGATCAGTATCATCAACTAGTCGTCTGGAGAAAGAATCCATCAGATGATCTTAAATATTACCGGCTCAAAACCGTCACATACGGTACAACGGCAGCCCCATTCTTAGCAACAAAATGCTTAGATTACTTGTCCGAGAAGGCAAAGGATCAATTCCCGCTTGGATCGTCTGTTTTAAAACACGATTTCTACGTAGATGACTGTCTCACTGGAGCAAACAGCGTTCCGGAAGCAGTCCAAATTCAAAAGGAGTTAAACAAAATATTGTTACCGTCCGGTTTCAAACTCCGAAAATGGTGCTCCAATAATGGGCAAATCCTAACAGAAGTTCCCGACGCAGACACCATCAAAACCGTCAAGCTAGACGAAACATTGAAACACTACAGCGTCAAGACGTTGGGTCTGGTATGGATGCCACAGAAGGATCAACTGTGTGGACGATCCCAGAAAAGCGAAGCATCAATCATCACCAAACGCGTGGTAAGTTCCGAGTCAGCACAAATATTTGACCCGCTTGGACTATTTGCCCCCGTGGTAGTAAAGGCAAAAATATTTATGCAAACGCTTTGGGCACTGAACCTGAGTTGGGACGAGGAGCTCCCTCAAGAGCTCCAAAATGATTGGAAAAATTATCGCTCGGATCTGCAAGCATTGAACAGTATGCAAATTCCTAGACATATCTATAATGGAAAGGTTCCAGTTAATCAAGAAGTACACACATTCGTGGATGCATCAGAGCGTGCATACGGAGCAGCAGTGTATATAAGAGCTACCTACAAAAACAATCAAATTTCGGTACGACTTCTTTGCTCCAAGTCACGAGTGGCTCCATCAGCAAAAGAAACTTTGCCTCGCCTTGAACTATGTGCTGCGCTGTTGGGGGCTGAACTAACACACAGAGTAAGAAAGGATTTGCGGCTACCGATCGAAAGGGCATCTGGATACTTCTGGACTGACTCAACTGTAGTTTTGTCCTGGATAAACGCATCGTCGGCCACATACCACACGTTCGTCTCGAATCAGATAGCCAAAATCCAAGCTGTCTCAGATCCATCTCAATGGCGACACGTGTCCTCGGCAAACAATCCAGCAGATGTGCTATCAAGAGGAATTGCAGCCAGCAAATTATCAGAGCATAATCTCTGGTGGATTTCAAGTTCATACCGCCCCCAGCTCCATCGTTCGGCGGGCTGTGGGAAGCTGCAGTAAAATCTGCAAAACGGTTACTTGTATCAGTCATAGCCACCGCATCATTAACATTTGAAGAGCTTAACACTGTAATAGTGGAAGTGGAAGCAATCCTGAATTCGCGACCTATTACACCCATGTCATCCGATCCTACGGATGGGTCAGCGTTAACCCCAGGCCATTTCCTGATTGGTGAGCCCCTAACGGCCCCGCCCGATGTAAATCTCACCCCAACCAACAAAACATTGGTAAAGAGATGGGAATTGGTGTCCAGACTAAAACACGTATTCTGGAAGCAGTGGTCCATGGAATATCTCCAAGAGCTGCAAATGCGCACCAAATGGAAGACCATGTCGCAGAACGCCAAGGAAGGGCTATTTGTATTAATAAAGGAAGATAACCTGCCGGTGATGAGTTGGCCGATGGGTGTAGTAGACGTAAAAGCTGCGTCTGGCGTTTTTCAGCGACCAATCACGCGTCTTGCGCCGCTTCTCAAAGAAGAAGTATCGACAAAGCGGCCTAACAGTTCCATCGAAGGAGCAATGGTCCCAGTAAGGAAGAAAGTAAAAATTCCAGTGCTACCCACGTTACTAGCAATGCTACTTATTCTTCCGCTCGCAATGGGGCAGTCAACAAATGTAACTCACTTCGCCAATCAGCCCGGAATATTCTATGAACGACTCGGCACTGCAAGAACGGCAATTTCGGAATGGACCATCATTGCGTATTATGATTTGAAGCCATATTAAAGCGATATGAACATATTGTCCACTGGGATTAAGGAACTCAGGCACAAGTGCTCTGAGCTGCATAATGAAAACGCATGCAAATTAACATGAACTTTAGCATTAAGATTCAATAGAATTTGTAAACAAATTTTCGATTTCAAATCTGAAGCTATCGTAGCAGACGAAAGGCAACTGGAGCTCAAGATAATGTAAACATTAACATCCGAACCAAAATCAATCCCACGGTTAAAGTAGACATAAACATCCAAATCAAAATCACGCCACTCCAATCCCACGCTAATCGTGTCCCCAAATATTTTCCGCTAAGCGCAGCATAATTCCATTTCACAATTATTGAAATTAGTAAAAAGCTCTTATAAAGTTGAGCTTGAGGAAACTGCAAAAGAAAAGTTCTAAAAGCTCATACTCGGAGGCTTCTTCAAAAATCTTATCTTGAACTCCAAGTCAGTGCAGATCGGGAACTCTATAATGGAAGTCAAATAATAAAGATGTGAAACCTTATTAATAAGGGAAATATATAAGTCAATAATGACCAGTGAATAAATAGTTTTTAAAAATAAAAACCGTTTACCGTTTTTTATAATTGGCGCCCAACGTGGGGCTACGTAGTTAAAAGTTCCAAATGATCGTTACGGAACTCGCGTAGTTACTCACAAAATTTTTAGAGGAAAAATTAAAACATCCTCATAGTGCAGTTACGTTCTCAAAAATTCCAAAAGAATAAATACGGAACTCGCGTAAAAGCAATCGAATCATAGACCCGAAAACAAAATAAAATTTAAAAGGGTTTCTATGTACAATTTTTTAATCAATCATCAATAAGAAGTATTAAAAAAGTTAAATAAAAAATTTAAACAAAAAGTTCCAATTACTTAAGTGAAGCAAATGGATAAAACACAAACATAAACAACAATTTAAAACAAAAAATCCTAAAGAATTGCAAATAAAAGCCGAGATTCAACGAAAAAAAAAAAAATAAAACGTTCTAATAAATAATTCTACAAAAAGAAAAGAAACAAAACAAAATTAAAAAACAAGCCAAGAAGGAAAACAAACCCAGAGAAACCCAAAGACGAAAAACTTAAAGCCAAGAAAGAAGATAAGTAAAAAAGAAGACCAACCCAAGGAAACCCAAAGAAGAAAAGAACTACATCCCGGAAAGAAGACCAATCAAGAAGGAAAATCCACTCAATAAACCAAAAAACCGTGGGAATCGTTAAAATAGAATTTAGTTACAGAAAATATTAGTTGTAAGGTTAAAGTGATAGAAAAATTCTGGATACATTAATTGAGGATTTCGAAAAATTAAAAATGAATGACCCTGGTACATCCCAATCGAGTGCCAACTCGACTACCAATCAGAACTTAACAACAGATTTAATTGTCAGACTAATTGCTTCTAACGTAAATCCCCTACAAGAGGAGATAAAAAATTTAAAATCATTACTAGAAACTAAATCTAATTTGGTGACAGAATACAAAGTTGAACAAATAGATGAAAATATTTCATGCGATGAGACATTAGAAGGAGAGATGAAGAGAAGCAGCCGAAACTGCAATGGGATGGTATGTCCGAAAGAGCCGAAGATATTTCGCAGCTCTAACAATTCTTAGAAATAAAATCATAGGAAAGGCTAACGACGCACTGACAAATCAAGGAACCGTACTAAATCTCGACGCTATTCTAGCCAGACTGGACTTTGTGTTTAGCGACAAGAGACCACTACACATAATCGAACAAGAATTAAGTGTCCTTTCTCAAGGTAAACATTCAGTAATAGACTTTTATAATTTCGTTAATAAAAAACTTACACTTTTAATAAATAATGACTCATGGAAAAGATAATCCCATAACAAAAGAATCAAACCTAAAACATCGTCAGAACGCATTAAGAGTTTTCATAACCGGCCTCAACGGCCCAATATCGGGAATTTTGTTTTCACTAAATCCACCAGACTTGCCAAACGAACTAGCTAGAGTGCAAGAAATGGAAAGCAACCAAATGAGAGCCCAATTCGCTAGTCGATATAGCGCAGCTCCGCGTCAGGCATCTGATTATTTTATTCCTTATAATTCATATTATAAAAATAATTACCAAAATCAAGGGAATCATCTAAGATTGAACCGAAATAATGAAAATTATCAAGAAAACAATAACCACTTCCAAAATAACAACAATTATCAACAAAGAAACAATTATCAAAATAATAACAATTAAAACGCTAATTTTAATAATAATAATAACCAAAATAATAATAACCAAAATTCCAACTTTCATAATAATAATTACCAAAATAATAATTATCAAAATCATAATTTTCAAAATAATAATTATCAAAATAATAAATATCAACATAATAACTATAACAACAACTTCCGTCATAATAACAACAACCCAAACTACAATGTATGGGCCCAATCTAATTATAATCCTCAACAAAAAATTGAACCAATGGAAATAGATTCTAGTATCCAAGTTTCTAACAGAAATCAGAACTCTTATAACAATCAACCGAATTCAGCAGGAAATTATAATCAAAACCAATACAGAGATAATAATAAAAACACTAACTACAATCAATCTTCTAATAACAATCAAACTTATCCGGCAAACAAACGCGTTGCTACCGGAACTTCCGCTCAACCAAAAAATAAACAAATGTGTATTGTCGGGGGGCGGGCTTTTCCAGTGGTGGGGTTGTGGTGATACCGATCCCGAGAAGTCAATTCAAAACGGCCGAAAGGTTTTCGTTTCACTTTATAAAATATAACTCCACGATTTATTGACTTCACGAAGCGGTCGTTTACACTGGTAAATTAGAACTAACTTAAAACTACCAAGGAGGAATGTACAAGAGCCGCTTGGAGAGCGGAGTGGAGACACTTAACAGTGCGAGAGAGCGAGATACGAGCGCTCTGGAAGAACTGCTCTCTCGACTGTCACGGCTCCAGGGGCGATTGAAGGGAAAAACCGGCCGGGGCTGGGGGCGCCTATTTGGCGCGAACATTCTCCCCCCCCTTGCGAGGGTGAACGTAGCAAAGGATTAAAACTTAGGCGTGTCTGCATGCTCCAGACACGACCCATCCAAAGACCGTGCCCTGTGCGACGGGCAGCCCATCACGTATGTTTAGGAACCCGGGCCTGATTACGTCGGGGTATACGTCCGAGCCCAACACCAGCGAGACTGTTGCTGGGCGATGGAACTGCTCATCGGCCAGACGGATATCATCAAATTGGGCTCGCATAGAATCGCTTAGCGCGCGGATAGGGGTGCGGATTCGTAGACTCTGACTGATCTTCAGCAGCACGTCGATCTGGAAATCGCCCGTCCTCGACCGGATTGTCGTCGAGCAGACTTCTTCGCCTCTGACTGTCGTCGTGGGCAACTTGAACGCAGTTGCCAGGGAGCTGTCGATGGTGCTGACGGGCGTGCAAGGGTCGATTAACGCAGCCGTCTCGAAGGTGGTGGCCCCAGACTCCAGCAACACGATGGCCGTCGGAAGAATGTGGAGGCTCTGATGCTGCAGGAGAGCCGCCACTGATGGAGTTGCTGCTGACGCTGGACGTCGGACCGGTGTCCGTGCTTCTCTTGCCGATGGCGAAGGAGATCGCGAGACTGCCCTTGATAGCCGAGCGGTCGATTGGCGACGTGGCGGGGACGGCGATTGGCGACGTGGTGGGGACGGCGATTGGCGACGTGTCGTGGCCGGCAGCTGGCGACGTGTCCCGGACATCTCGTGCAGGTGGAGCAGCGTGTGATGATCCTGTCCGCACTTTTTGCATGTGTCGCCACTGCGACATTGCCCCCCGGAGTGTTGATGCGCCAGGCAATTCGAACAATATTTGTTAATAAGGACGGCGCGGAGCCGCTTCTCCGTGCTGAGCCTGAGGAAGCGGGTGCACTTCCGTAGAGGATGGATTCCCCGACAGACTCGGCAACGGTAGGATCTAGTACCTCGTGAACGTCTGTCGTCCAAAGTTTGGGCGCTGCGAGGACGTGGAGCCATGATTTTGATGCTTTAATAAAATGATAAGCGAATATTAGTATCATGTGTGAACGGATTTTGAAACATAAGGACAGAAGGCACTATTTTTGGAAAGCGGAGGTTGCCTTGGCCTCCATAGGAAGAAGGACTAGAATGAGGACAGAAGTTATAATTGCGGAGGTGCGGAGATTGCCTTGTCCTCCATAGGAAGATGTACTAGTTTGTGGACCGGACGTTGGATGGTTCCACGAGAAGTCAGAATATCTACGACGCGTACTCTAGTATCAGCTCCTGGGATAGCAGCTACGATTCTGCCGAGCCGCCAGTCATTTGATGGCAAATTATCGTCCTTGATGACTACCATATCGTCGACTTGCAGATTTCTGGATGGACTCAACCACTTGTTGCGCTTGTGGAGTTCCTTTAGATACTCTTCTTTCCATCGCGAACTAAATTGTTGATGCTGGGCCTTGAGATGTTGCCATCGATTTATAATTGACTGGGCTTCGCCTTTAATTTCAGGCTCCGCCGTGGAAAGCAACGGTCCCCCGATCAGAAAATGGCCTGGCGTCAGTGCCAGCAAGTCTGTCGGGTCCTCTGACATTGGAGAGAGTGGTCTGGAATTAAGGCAGGCTTCTATCTTTGCCAGAAGCGTGGAAAGCTCTTCGAATGTATACTTGCGAGCGGACGTGGATTTGTAAAACAGCGTTTTAAAACTCTTTACTCCTGCCTCCCACAGGCCTCCCATATGAGGAGCTCCTGGGGGTATGAAACGCCACACGAGTCCCTGATGGCTATACGCATCGGTCACTGACTCCTTTAGTGCTTGCGTAAAGTCACGGGAAATAAGACTTGAGGCGCCAACAAAGGTTTTGCCGTTGTCGGAATGGACCCGCTGAGGACAACCTCTTCTAGCTACAAAACGCGCAAACGCTGCTAGAAACTTCTCAGTTGTAAGGTCGGAGGTGGGTTCCAAATGGATGGCCTTTGTAGAAAAGCACACAAACACACAAACATATCCCTTAGTGATGAGACAAGCTCTCCCTGTATAGTTTTTTACCTCAAAAGGGCCGGCGTAATCGACGCCGGTGTAAGTAAATGGCCTGGAAAAAGAGGCTCGATCAGTCGGAAAATCGCCCATCAATTGGGTCTGCAGTCTTTTCTTATAAATGGTG
>JBAMCF010000471.1:0-20797 GCA_037075285.1 Drosophila lutescens
AATAAGAATTGAGCTTGGTATTTATTTTGGATTTTTATTTTATTTTATTTATTTGGAATGGTTCGGAATAAAGAGCACTTGGAACGTTGGATAACACAAATGCCCAAAATGATCTCGTGCATAAAAGCCCTTTTGCGGGCTATGTATGAGAAATGCTGGAATGCGCGGGAATTTCGGGAATTCGCATGTATGTGTGAATGTATGTTGAATAGGAAAATAAAAAACACACTGAGACTCAAAAGTTATTTCACGTCGGCTTTGGGAATTTATTTAATATATATTTATGGATGGCCGACGGAAATACTTCGATGTTCGGGATTGGGTGTATTTGTAGAAAAAATATGTGTGGATGTATGGATGTAATATATGTATAATATATGGATGTAATGTATGTAGAATGTGTAATATGTGTAATATATGTAATAAATATATATACAGATGTGGAGTATATAGGTAATCAATATGGCGGAAAATTTTTATTTTAAATTTTGCCGGCGGGTATGTTTTGTGAATTTTCGATTAATTGTGGACTGTATTTGGATTTGGATTTTGAATAATGTATGCAAATATTTGTCACAGCGGATATACAATAAAAAAAATCAGTATCAGTATTTGTGGGCCGAATTTGACAGAACACTTAATTTTTCGATTCCCTTTTTGTGGGAAATTAATTTGAATTTAATTTTGGCATTTAATTTATTTTTCACTGCTCACTGACTTTTCTTTCTCACTGTACGCTTTGCACACTTTTATTTGGATTTATATTTTTTAATTTTTTTTTATTTTACGGTCAAATGCGAATATGAAACTTGTACATCAATATGCACAAGAAAAGGAATTGGAAAATAGGCAATATGGCCGCACGAAAGAGACGAAGAAATAAAGGACGGAATTGGAATTGTAATTTACTAATTGCCTTTGTCGGATTAAATCGGACTTGGACTTTAGACAAATCGTACAGAAAGTCAAACGAATTATGTTTATGGATGGCTGACTGTCGACCGGCCGTTAATAAAAATTATATATTGGCACTTATCTGCTGGAGCAATCCGGCTCGAAGGTCCAAAAAAAAATGTACGGGGGCGTAGCAAAGATGTTCCTCTAAATAGAAGGCAGCTTCTGTGGTCGTTGCGGATGTGGCAATGAGCCCGTGGCAAGCTGTGGGGGAGATGGATAGAAACACTCGACGATCGCGATAATAGAAAAAAAGAACACACCGGACTTTTCGGGTTTTGGCGCGGACCGGCCGGGCGTTGTATTTCGCAGTAATTCACAGAGAGAACTAAACTTAAGCTAATTGAGCGCTGTGCCAGAGCGCTGTGGAGAGATCCCGGGCGTGGGAAGACGGAAGAGCGGGAAAGCCTGGAAGTAGGCATTCCCAACGAGGGAAGAGCGGGCATTGGAAGAGCAGGGGAATTAAGAGCGGGGAAAGCGGCGTAAACACTTGGGAATATTTTTTTTTTAATATTTCTGAATTTTGAAATAAAATTTCAAAAAAAACGGTCGGAAAATTAAATGGAAATTAATAGGAAAAAAATTATATCTTTGTTGATTTTTAATACATTTTCTTCTTCAAAATTTCGAATTAAATTTAACAAAATTCGGACGTCTATGTTATATAGCTGCCATAGGAAGGATCAAAAAATTAATGTCAAAATAATACGAAAGGAGCTAAAATTTTGATTGTTGTAACATATACGCAAGTAAATCTAAATTGAATGTTTTTGTAAGTTGATAGGAATGATCTGCAAGGGTATATAAGCTTCCGCTGACCGAAGCTAGCTTCCTATTATGGTTATTAGCTCTCGAGTTCTCTTGCTATTGACGGTTGCCCAGAAGAACTTTGATCTCCTGAGACCCTGCTTTTCCGACCAACTTTTACTGGCTTGTGTATTGTAGTGTTCGTGAATCCTTGCTTGGACTGTATTTAGGGATTCAGGTAGACTAGTTGTATAGGAGTCGTCTGCCGACCCCATTCGTGCAAGACCATATATCTACTATATCTAATAAAGCCAGAAGTCTTCTTGCATTTATGAAACGTTGGTCAAGGGAGTTCGATGATCCTTACACAACAAAGCTTTTGTATGTTTCTCTTGTTCGTCCGTCTATGGAATATTGCTCTTGTATATGGTCTCCTCAAATTAGCTGCTACCAAAATATGTTAGAGTCTGTCCAAAAACAATTCCTTCTTCTTGCTCTGAGGGGATTAAACTGAGACCCAGGTAGTCGATTGCCCTCTTATCTTGCGAGGTTGCGCCTGCTCGACTTACCAACCCTCTACCATCGTTGAAAGTGTCATGGAGTTATGTTCTTACACAAACTTATTAATGGTGATGTTGACTCCCCTTTCCTTCTTAGTTCACTTAACTGGAATGTACCCTGTAGAACAGTTCGCCGTTTTCGTCCGTTGGCCCTGCCAATATGTAGATCTAATTATGCCCTGCATGATCCTTTTCGTGTTCTGTGTGACGACTATAATTCACTGTGCCACGTCTTACTGTTTGATACCCCTAATGCTACTAATTATAATAAACTTATGCATTTTCTGTCTTCAAATAATTTGTAAATTCTTTGTGAGCATGTATTTTAAACTGTCTATTGTTTAGTTTAGTTTAGTTTATTTATTAATATTCTTAGATCGTATTTTTTCCATGTCCGCGATTCCGCTTACTTGCCCAAAACGGTTTAGGGCTCCGCGCGTAACAAGCTTTGCTTGGTGTCGTAAGGGCTACTTGTTTGTACTGATCATAGTGCATCAACGTCCAAATATAGAGTGATAGCTCATCTTGTCCGGTTACTCTGTCATTCTCCCAGTCTTCCCACGTTGGAAAGGTAGTCGTGAATCCGTTTCCAAATCTTATCTCCGCTGTCATATAATCCGTTTTGTTCTTTGCCAGATAGTTGCTGTCCTTTAAGATACGGCAGTGCCCTGTGGGGTAGCCATTCCAGCATTTACTTGCCTTCAGTCTGGCGCTGCCGTATCCTTTATGAAAAGTTCTATAGGCATTATGTCCAGAATAGTGTTCAACGCGGTAGCCGGGCATGATCTTAATGCCCCTGTAGTTCCCGCGCAAGCTGATCTCTGTATTCTTGTCAGCTTGGTAATATTATATGCTCTTGTCAGGGCTGGCCACCAGACTAGTGCCCCGTATGTGAGAATTGGCCTTACCACTGCTGTGTAAAGCCATAATATTATCTTAGGGTGTATACCCCAGTTTTTGCCGAACATTTTCCTGCACGAGTAGAATGCTATACTGACCTTTTTTACTCGTTCCGTGATGTTCTGTTTCCACGAGAGCTTCGGGTCTAGTATCACTCCCAGGTACTTAGCTTTACCCGATAGCTCGAGTTCGAGTCCATCTATTTTTGGTTTACTGTAGGTTGGGATCTTTGTTCTTCGCGTGAAGAGCATTAGTTCGGTTTTACTCGGGCTTATACCTAGTCCGCAGGTTTTTGCCCATTCATTGAGTCGGATAAGGGCCCCCGTCATTATGTTACTAATAACATCTGGGAATGGTCCTGATACTAGCAGCACTACGTCGTCTGCGTGGGCTACTACTTTAACTCCTCCGCTATTGAGCTCTCTCAATATGTCGTTCATGTTAATAAGCCAGAGCAGTGGCGATTGAACCCCGCCCTGGAGTGTGCCTCTCTTCACAAAGCGTGTGAGGTAAGTGCCACTCAGTTCGGCTGTTATCGTCCTGCTCGTGAGCATAACTCCGATCCAAGCTCTGATGTCTCCTTCAATGCCGATCGAGTTGAGGGAGCTCAGTATGGATTCGGCGTTTACATTATTGAACGCACCTTCTATATCTAACAAGGTGGCCATCGTATATTGGTTAAAATTTAGCGTTTTTTCTATGTGGCAGACTACTTCGTGTAGTGCCGTTTCTGTCGATAGATGCTGCTTCTCGGTGTTTTCCCGGATATGAATATCGATCATTCGTTCCAGCGTTTTTATTAGGAAGGAGGTAAGGCTGATCGGCCTCTAATCCTTTGCTAGGATATGACCTCTTCTTCATGGTTTTGGAATAAATACTACTTTGGCTTCTTTCCATAGAAGTGGTATGTGTGTTAGTCTGATGCAAGCCATGTAAATGGATTGCAGCCACCTACTGATACTGACCTGTGTTGCTTGAAGCATTGCCGGGAAAATGCCGTCTGGCCCCGGACTCTTATATTTATCGAAAGAGTTTATGGCCCATTTGATTATTTCAATGGTTTGATATCCTTTGTGTTCGGCCAATGAGCTAGTGGGATGGCTTGGAGGGCGCCGAGCTGAAGGCTACCGAACGGGCCGCAGGTTGCGGATAGCTAACGCCCTGGGTTATCCAGGGTAGCTACGAATAAGCGTGGGTGTTGACACGGCCCTGCCACAGCTAAGCCCCAACATGAAGCACGAATAAGTAACCCCGGACAGTCAGCGGGTATCTGCGCCGTAGCAGTACCGACGTCGCGCTTGTGCTGTCGCCTCCGACAAATAGCTCACACACACACCCTCCCCACACACAAGCCTACCTCTTCCCTATTCTCCCAACATTCATCTCTCCCCGGGCTGGACTAAGGTGTCACTCGAACCGTGCCGAGAGTCAATCTGGCTGGGAGCCCGAGTCAACAAATAACTCAGTCTCTAACGGTGGGCTCAGGCAAGTGGCGACCGCCTGTTCTAACCAGCCTTACCTGGGTACAGCGGATCTCTGCCCGGGTGGACCTGTCCTTTCTCCGCAGCTAGTGGGAACAGCTATGGAAAGATCAAATAATAAATACAAAAAAGAAAAAACAGAGTCCGACACTCATAAAAAGTCGGAAGTCAGCACCAAAGACGACCAAATGAGCAAGGGTGCCGTACCGAAAGCCCCAATACATGCAACATCGACACCAGCCAAGGCCAGCGGACCACTCAGCCAAGTAGCCCCAACGAACCGCAAGGGCCAGTCCAAAACACCCACCAATGCTGAGGCGGCTCACCAGCCAAACTAACCGGAGGGAGGTGCAAGGGCTGACCTTGTGGTAAGTACCAGGGCCAAAGAGTTTAAGCGGTGTGATAAATAAATGCAGCAATAATTGCGGATGGCCGGCCGCTTACCAGTTACGGCGAATTACCGTAGTAGCGGCGCGGCGAAGAGAGAATGGAGAGAAACTCACTAATAGAGAGTTTGGAGATCAAGCAGCGGAGGGAGAGAGTTTGGAGACCGAGAAGTGTAGAGTGAGAGTTTGGAGACTTCGAGGTAGAGAGAGAGAACTCTGACAAGAGAGTTTGGAGAGTCATGGCGGAGAGTGAGGGAGTGGAGACTTCGCGGGCAGAGCCAGAGTACCGGGTGTGGAAAAGGAAATAACGGAACTGCACCGGACTTTGGACTCTGCCGTGGACTTTGGACCAGGAGGACAAGTGCCACATCTCAGCAACGGAGCGGCACACAGGCGTGCTACATGCAACAACAGAATCAGCGGGACGGCAGCAGCATGCAGAACAACAATTTAAGGCTGTGCGTGAAGGACAAGTGGGTCAAACAGGGACTGCGGACTTTGGACCCGGAGTGGAGAGATGCCGCGGGCAGAACGCAAGAGAGACATAACGGTACCCGGAGGCCCTATATAAAGCCGCCGGGCGCTGGCAGCAGGATCAGTCGATCACGAAGAGTCAATCTATCAAGATCAGTCCAGATAATTCAAAGGGAGCAAGTCCGCCAGTACAGTGAACTACAAGTGAACAACAACAAGTCGAATCGCCGGAAGCAGCGCCGTGGGAGCCTACAAGGAGCAAGATCGCTACGTCGAGACGTTCGGGATTGGATCACCAGGAATCTCCGAATTGAGACACAGGTAGCTGAGGTCCAGAGGGTGTCACACGGCTAGGTCAAGGCGATCCGTTGCATTCCTGTCTCAACTTAATCCTCGCATCTAGCCTGGAGCGTCGAACAGAGGTTGAGCGGTGAAAGCCTGCGACAGTAAATCGTGAGCTTGGGAAGAAACCTATCGGCCAGAAGGGAGATCGGTCAATCGTCTGTGGTCTCGAGTGGAGAACTCCAGGAGAGCCCTACGGTTTGAGTCGTGTAGTCCCGGAGCGGCGTGTGTGAACCCAGAGTGAAGCGAGCCAGATGGGAGATCGGTCAATCGTCTGTGGTCTCGAGTGGAAAACTCCAGGAGAGCCCTACGGTTGAGTCGTGTAGTCCCGGATCGGCGTACGACCAAGACCCCGAGTACCAGAAGCCACGCTACGTCAAGCCAAGCAGCCACACACCACGACAGATCGAGCTACGAGGAAACGTCAGGGACGGTAAGCCAAAGGGTGAAGCTAGGGCGGAACGTTCGTTTGCACTTGGCGTAGAAGCGAAGTGGAGCGCTCGGCAGTATCCCTGCGTAACTTGGACTGCCAGCGCGATCTGAGTGGAACACTAGTGGGACCATCCGGGACAGAGCAAGGGACAGGCGGTGGTGCATCAAAAGGAGACATTCCTGGAGATCGCGGCCTCTGTTCACCCTAGTCTGGGAACGGTGACGCTTCCCTAAACCCGCGCAGCTGATCTCCTGGCGAGTTCAAGGCGCTACGAGTAGTGGTCGATTCTACGCAGCAGAGACGAGCAGCGCCGAGCATCTTCAGGGAGCTTCAAGGATCTTCAGGGAGCTTCAAGGATCTTCAGGGAGCTTGAGAGATCGTCGAGGGAGCTACAGGACCGGAGCCCTCAGTCAACGAGGAGAGCACCGAGTCATCAAGGCGACCAGGAGTCGTCGACGGCCACGAACGGCCATATCAAGATCACTGTACTGTTACACCCGTAATAAACCCACTAAGAACCCGTGAATTCTGTGCCACTGATCTACTGGGCGGTCACGTTTATATAAATTTGGTGGGACGAACACACAACCTCACTGAGCTAGCCGCACGAATCTCGTAGCGAGCAGACCTAAAGAATCAGTTCGTTACATCTGGCGCCCAAAACGTGATTGTCCCAGCAGTGAAAGCAACATAACGCAGAATGGGGAAGAAGTGGATTTATCGCCTCAAGACAGAGGATTTTGCCTACGTCGCAGAGAGGCTACACATCGCTCTAGAAGGAAGAACAGACGACAAAAGGAAGGCATTGTCAAAATACTATTCTGAGACGGAGAACGACCCAAAACTTGCCGGGATCTGGGTCGAGCTGGAGGCAGCATACACCGAGAAAACAGCCCCAAGCATCACATTGACTCCGGCCGAAGGGGAAGACCTATTGGCAAGCCTGAGCATCGACAACATGCAACAGGAGGCACAGAAGAGAGAGCCAAGTCCGCAGAAGAAAAATACAGAGGTCGCACAAAAAACGGGAGCACCGGTACTGACTCCGACTCCGACACCCAGCCAGCCAGATTATGCGAAGGTTGCGAAACAAGTCCGCGAATGGTCGTTTAAGTTTGACGGCATAGAGAAGCCGTTCGAGTTTCTGGAACAAGTAGAGTGGCCCGCAAACACATACGGCCTGGATTTGGATATGATTCCCCGCGCCATGCCAGAATTGCTTAAAGGGAGGGCACTGAAATGGTTCATCTCCAACAACAAACAGTGGCAAACCTGGGCGGAATTCATCCAAAGTTTCAACACATACAAAGTCAAGCAGAGGAAGCAAGGCTACGGGGAGGCGTTCAAGGACTACATGATAGACATACAGGCAATGATGAGGCCACTTAATTATTCGTCGACAGAGTCCCTCAACGTCATCCGGCAGAACTGCACACCGAGTCTAAAGGTCGTTCTCAGAGCATACACAGTGGCGGACCTGGATACACTCATAGACCTAGCCGACGAGTTTGAGGAACTGGAGAAGGAACGGGAGATGTTTGCCCAGGAGAACAAATTCGCTAGGGCAAAACCAGCAGCTCAGGCGCAAATCACGTGCAGACGGTGCGAGGACACTGGCGACCAGGAACCTCGCGGAAACGGTCAATGGACCCCGCCCCTACAAAACCACCGGCAGCAAGCAACCAACCCACCATATGAACACCAGCAATACGCACCATTACAACACCAACAGAGGCAGCAAACAAACCCCGTGTGGAGGCCACCAATCACCACGCAGAGGTCACGGGATTGTACCCACATCACAGACCCCCAGGAGGCCTGCCGAAAGTGCGGCGGCCACGGGCACTGGGAACGCGGCTGTCGAAACCAGCGCTTGTTGTTCTGCTGGGTGTGCGGCAAAGTGGGTATCAGGAGCGTAGAGTGCTGCCAAAGAACGGGAAATGGGCAGCGATCTCAACCGCAGAGAGGCGGGCGGGGATCGCAAAATGCTTCCTCTCCAAACTAACTGGCAAGCTGATCGAGGAGGAGCAGCAGTTGTCCGCAGCGGTAATGATTGGTGGAGGCACGTATAAAGCCACAATCGACACCGGGGCAACAGCGAGCTTCATAAGCGAGGAACTGGCGGACAATCTGGCTGCCCTTGGAAAGATCACAAGGACAAGGCGGCAAGTTAGGTTGGCAGACGGGAGATGCGGCGGAATCAGTGCACAGCTGGAGGTAGAAATCGCATTCGGAAACAAGCGATTGACCATGAGCCTGCTGATACTACCAGGGGTAGTGGATTCGTTGGTGCCCGAGATGCCCGAGCCCATGTGAGAAAAAGCGAGATATGCATGAGATTCAAGCCGAATCAAATGCAAGCGGCTGGCAAAATGTTAACGCAGGTGCCAGAGGAACCATGGGCAACGGTATGTGCAGACTTCGTCGGACCCCTGCCGCGTTCAAAGCACGGCAACCAAATGCTGCTGGTACTGATAGACCGGTTCTCCAAGTGGACTGAGTTGGTACCACTGCGCAGCGCGACGGCCGAATCACTAAAGAAAGCTTTCAGAGAACGGATAATCGCAAGGTATGGGGTCCCGAAGGTGGTCATAACGGACAACGGAGTACAATTTGCTAGCCGAATCTTCAAGGGCTTCCTAGCCGATATGGGTATCAAACAACAGTTCACAGCTCCATACACCCCGCAAGAGAACCCGACCGAGCGAGCGAATAGGACTGTAAAAACGATGATCGCGCAGTTCGCAGGGCAGGACCAGAGAAATTGGGACGAGAAATGGCCGGAAATCATGCTTGCAGTAAACACCAGCGTTTCGGAATCCACTGGCTACACCCCGGCATTTCTTACGCAAGGCAGAGAGCCCAGACTACCGAGCGCCCTATACGATCGAGAAAACTTGGGGACCGGACGAGCTACCGAAACCCCGGACGAAAACGCCAACAAACTCAGAGAGATTTTCGAGATCGTGAGGCGAAATCTGGAAAGAGCCTCCCAGGATTAAGCCAGGCACTATAATCTAAGGAGAAGGCAATGGACACCAGCGGTGGGCGACGTCGTGTGGGCCAAAGAACACCATTTATCGAAAGCGGCCGAAGGATTTGCAGCAAAGCTGGCCCCTAGATACGACGGGCCATTCCAGGTCGTGGATTTTGTTTCGCCTGTAATATGCAAAATACGCCATGTAAACACAAAGAAAAAGCGGACCATACATGTAAGCGAGCTTAAACAACAAGAAAAACAAGAAACAAGCGAGCGACCGCAACAGGCAGAAACAACAAACGAGCAACAGCATTGAAAGTTATCCAAGGACTATCCAAGGATACTACAAGAGACCTCCAAGGACTATCCAAGGATACTACAAGATACCTCCAAGGACTATCCAAGGATACTACAAGATACCTCCAAGGACTATCCAAGGATACTACAAGAGACCTCCAAGGGCTATCCAAGGATACTACAAGATACCTCCAAGGACTATCCAAGGATACTACAAGATACCTCCAAGGACTATCCAAGGATACTACAATATACCTCCAAGGACTATCCAAGGATACTACAAGATATCTCCAAGGACTATCCAAGGATACTACAAGATAACTCCAAGGACTATCCAAGGATACTACAGGACACCTCTAAGGATACTTCCAAGGATGCTAAAGGAAACTACAAAAAAATGCCAAATGGGAAACTCGTCAGGAAAACGAACCAAAGCACCCAAAGTCTCGTTTGGAACTGACCAGAGCACACGTTTCAAATATCTGCCGAAGGAAGGGAGAAGACGGAACAGAAAACTGTACCGTATTGTCCGCATAGAATAAGGAAGGCGAAGGAAATAGCGGTATCGGAGAAAAAGGAAGCAGCCCCGGGACCTGCCGAAACCCAGCGACTATGTCGGCTACATCGTAGCGGCGACGCTGGAGAACCACCGACGGTGTGAGGAGCGACGGCAGCTGGAGAACTCGTCGGAATGGCAGGCCCAATTACGGGCGGCCGAGGAGGAGGAGCAGCAGCTGTGGGAGAATCCGGGTTACCCTCCGACGCCGAGGTACGTGCCCGAGCCCCGCATCCAGCCGCTCGAAGTGGCAATGGACTGGGCACCATCTCCGCCGCGGTGGCAGCAGCAGCAACCCGAACCGACGCCGCTGACACCGCAACCCGAGACGCCGCAGCCACCACAACCCGAGTCGCCACAACCGCAGCAGCAACAATCGAGCCCGGTGGATCACCACATCCGCACGGACATTCCGGCGGCGCATGTGAGCCACAGCTCACGAACGTTTGTGGTAGATGGACAGCGGTGGCGGCAGCAAACCATCACGTGGACGTGGCCGGAAGGACCCGCTGAGGATGCGACGGCAACGGAGGAGCCACGGATCTGGGAGGACGCGAACGCGGCGGAGGAGCCACGGATCTACGAGGAGGCACCGCGCGTGAGCCCAAGGGATCCGAGGGTCCGAGGCAGACCAGAGGCAGCGATGACGCAGAACCCGGGATCGACGACGCCGGCACCCGCAACACCGGATTCCTGGAAGCCGCCGACGCCGAGCACCGGGCCGGCGACACCCGCGTCACCGTGCTCGGGAGCAGCCGCGGACAACGCGACGAAGGAGGACGATCCGCTCGAGAGGGGCCCGTGGATTTGGCCGGAACCGCTGGCATGTCGACGGCCGCCGCTCAAGAGGCAGCATTCCGCGCC
This sequence comes from Drosophila lutescens, assembly GCA_037075285.1. Lineage (NCBI taxonomy): Eukaryota > Metazoa > Arthropoda > Insecta > Diptera > Drosophilidae > Drosophila > Drosophila lutescens. The sequence goes on from JBAMCF010000471.1 coordinate 10,975, forward strand.
GGAGGCCGTCGAAGAGGTCGCGAGGCCGAAGCTGATGCGGCAGACGTCGGCGCCCGAAGGACAGCGGTGGCGCGAGCTCGAGAAGGACGAGTGGCCCGAGGGAATCGCGGCGGTGCAGGCGGTGAGAGAGGCACGCATCCTGGGAGGCAGGCGAAGCGTGGCAGTGAGGGTCGACCGACGCGCGTTCCGCGTAAGGCTGGGTCCCGCGGGCATGAGGCTGTTTGAGGAGCAGCGGCCGTAGATAAATAAACAAAAAAAAGCACAAACACGAAACGGCGTATATCGGGGGTAGCACGGCTGAAACCAGGGAAAGAGGAAAGGAGCATACATAGTTTAATCGGCATCTGAAATGGAAAAGAAAGGGAATTAGCTGAGGACAAATGAAAGTAAACAAACCAATGCTTACCTGTTGCTTCGATTGGCGAAGCTAATTCGAATTGCACTCAGAACTCGATGTCGACGTTGCCAGCCAAGAGCAACTAGCCGGGGGCGAATGAAGGGCGAAGGAGCCTGGAAAGGAGAAAAGGATGAGAGGAAAGAAAAGGATAAAGAAAATGGAATAAACTTACCTAGAAATCTGAAAAATCACCATGTACTAGGGACGGGGGCGCCTCGATAAGGCGGTCGATTGGCACTAGACGATAGTGCAATCGATGGGCACAAGCTAAATGGAAATATCATGGTGAATATCGCTGCGATTAGGTGGCAACGCTACACCTGCAATATCGATAGCCGATGATATCGATAGGTTATGAATATCGGTTCCGAGCGGAACCAGATCAAAGATCGTCGCGGGAAATTCAAACTGCGGGCCCGCTGGCATATCGATAGTCGATGGTTATCGATGCCCAGTGTGGCCAGATGGAGGATCGGCGCGGGAAGTTCAAAATTGCTGCGGAGGTGCCGACTTGCGCCGTAGAAACTCTCGGAGTTGAAAGCGTCGAGGAAGCGTCGAGGGAGCAACGATGGAGCAACGAGGGAGCGCCGGGGGAATCAGCAGAAGCAACGCAAGGACTCAATGGCTAGGATACACGAGGAAACGCCGGAGAGTAGCAACGAGTCTTCTTAAAAATTTCCCGAAGTAAGGGGGGAATGTGAGGAGTTGAATAACTCCCCACAAATAAATGCAGCAATAATTGCGGATGGCCGGCCGCTTACCAGTTACGGCGAATTACCGTAGTAGCGGCGCGGCGAAGAGAGAATGGAGAGAAACTCACTAATAGAGAGTTTGGAGATCAAGCAGCGGAGGGAGAGAGTTTGGAGACCGAGAAGTGTAGAGTGAGAGTTTGGAGACTTCGAGGTAGAGAGAGAGAACTCTGACAAGAGAGTTTGGAGAGTCATGGCGGAGAGTGAGGGAGTGGAGACTTCGCGGGCAGAGCCAGAGTACCGTGTGTGCAAAAGGAAATAACGGAACTGCACCGGACTTTGGACTCTGCCGTGGACTTTGGACCAGGAGGACAAGTGCCACATCTCAGCAACGGAGCGGCACACAGGCGTGCCACATGCAACAACAGAATCAGCGGGACGGCAGCAGCATGCAGAACAACAATTTAAGGCTGTGCGTGAAGGACAAGTGGGTCAAACAGGGACTGCGGACTTTGGACCCGGAGTGGAGAGATGCCGCGGGCAGAACGCAAGAGAGACATAACGGTACCCGGAGGCCCTATATAAAGCCGCCGGGCGCTGGCAGCAGGATCAGTCGATCACGAAGAGTCAATCTATCAAGATCAGTCCAGATAATTCAAAGGGAGCAAGTCCGCCAGTACAGTGAACTACAAGTGAACAACAACAAGTCGAATCGCCGGAAGCAGCGCCGTGGGAGCCTACAAGGAGCAAGATCGCTACGTCGAGACGTTCGGGATTGGATCACCAGGAATCTCCGAATTGAGACACAGGTAGCTGAGGTCCAGAGGGTGTCACACGGCTAGGTCAAGGCGATCCGTTGCATTCCTGTCTCAACTTAATCCTCGCATCTAGCCTGGAGCGTCGAACAGAGGTTGAGCGGTGAAAGCCTGCGACAGTAAATCGTGAGCTTGGGAAGAAACCTATCGGCCAGAAGGGAGATCGGTCAATCGTCTGTGGTCTCGAGTGGAGAACTCCAGGAGAGCCCTACGGTTTGAGTCGTGTAGTCCCGGAGCGGCGTGTGTGAACCCAGAGTGAAGCGAGCCAGATGGGAGATCGGTCAATCGTCTGTGGTCTCGAGTGGAAAACTCCAGGAGAGCCCTACGGTTGAGTCGTGTAGTCCCGGATCGGCGTACGACCAAGACCCCGAGTACCAGAAGCCACGCTACGTCAAGCCAAGCAGCCACACACCACGACAGATCGAGCTACGAGGAAACGTCAGGGACGGTAAGCCAAAGGGTGAAGCTAGGGCGGATCGTTCGTTTGCACTTGGCGTAGAAGCGAAGTGGAGCGCTCGGCAGTATCCCTGCGTAACTTGGACTGCCAGCGCGATCTGAGTGGAACACTAGTGGGACCATCCGGGACAGAACAAGGGACAGGCGGTGGTGCATCAAAAGGAGACATTCCTGGAGATCGCGGCCTCTGTTCACCCTAGTCTGGGAACGGTGACGCTTCCCTAAACCCGCGCAGCTGATCTCCTGGCGAGTTCAAGGCGCTACGAGTAGTGGTCGATTCTACGCAGCAGAGACGAGCAGCGCCGAGCATCTTCAGGGAGCTTCAAGGATCTTCAGGGAGCTTCAGAGATCGTCGAGGGAGCTACAGAACCGGAGCCCTCAGTCAACGAGGAGAGCACCGAGTCATCAAGGCGACCAGGAGTCGTCGACGGCCACGAACGGCCATGTCAAGATCACTGTACTGTTACACCCGTAATAAACCCACTAAGAACCCGTGAATTCTGTGCCACTGATCTACTGGGCGGTCACGTTTATATAAATTTGGTGGGACGAACACACAACCTCACTGAGCTAGCCGCACGAATCTCGTAGCGAGCAGACCTAAAGAATCAGTTCGTTACAGCGGACACCACCTAACCAGGCAGGACCGCTCGAACGGAACAAGGCTTACCGCATCCTAAAACGTCTGGCCACCAACCCCATACGGGAGGATCAGACATCCAAGGAGGATTACCTGAAGATCCAGGAAGACATAGCCTGGGCAAAGGCGGTAATACCAGACTTCGACCCCGCAAAGATACCAAGCGAGAGCCACAAGCGGGAGAAGTCGATCGAAGTAGCTCAACCAGCGAGCAAGAAGGCCAAGACAACCAGCCGCGGCACGTGGTCTAGGTCCTATGCCGAAGTGGTGAAGGATCGAAAGATCATCGGCGTTATTGTCCAGAACGATGAAGGCGGCAGGATCCCAAGGAACCAGTGGGGTCTGGTTAGGCGGGCACTTGCGACGGTGGCCTTAAAGTGCTGGATGAAAACCCAGGACCGCCCCCTGACTGCACAGATGCAGGGTGGTACCAGGGCAACGTTAAGTTGATCGCCTGTGAGGACGAGAGATTGGCACCGCTCTATAAGGCTGCCATTACCAGAGTTGGCGAGGTCTACCCCGGGGCCAAGCTGGCCATCTGCATGGCAGCGGATATCCCGTCCAGACCAAGGGCGAGGGTGTGGTTGCCGTCTGAACCCTCTGAGCCAGGGGCTATTCTCAGCCTCTTGACAAGGTTCAACCCAAAGCTCCCAACAGAAGGTTGGAAGGTGGTGAAGGTTGAGAAGACAGAACGCGTCACCATGAACGTGGTGATTCTTCTCAACCAGGCATGCCTGGAACCCCTGGCAGCAGCGCAGAACCGTGTCAACTACGGATTCGATAAGGTGCAACTCCGCATCTACGACACGGACAAGCTAGCGGCAGACAATTTGGCGGCCTGCGCGTCTTATGAACCCCCGAGCGACGACGAGATGGAGCACGAGGAAGCCCTCCACACAGGGTACGTGTCGACTGATTCAGAGGTCACTGAGAATCTGAAGCAGTTGTGCACCCATGACACGGCCCGAACGGGGCGTGTTATGCTTCAGGACATAGTGGAGGAAGTAGAGGGTACCCTACCCGAGCCCAACCCACAAAATGGTGCAGTACCTACAGACTTATCTGCACCACAGCAAGGCAGCATCTGCTGCCCTCCTCACCCGCCTGGAAACGGGCAAAATAGACATAGTCCTCATCCAAGAGCCATGGATTGTTGGAGACAACATCTGTGGCTTTTCAACCCCCACATACAAACTTTTTCATATGAAGGCTAAGGGTAAACCTAGGACCTGCACACATTTCTAATCCCACAGTTTAGCGAAGGCGACCTTACCACGGTCAGGCTGGAGCTAAACTCACACACACATCACACCATATCATCGTTTTACCTGGCTCATGACCAAGAGGGGCCATTACCAAACATCACAACACAACAACTCATACACACGCACTCATCTAAGGAACTCATCCTGGGTGGAGACGCCAATTCACACCACACACAATGGGGAAGTACAAATACAAACGAAAGGGGTGAGTTACTTTATGACTAGCTCATTCAATCCAACCTATTCATTTGCAACAAAGGTAATGACCCTACTTTCATCACTAAAAATAGGAAGGAAGTTCTAGACATTACCCTGTTATCTGACACCCTACTTAACCATCTTGAAGAGTGGAAAGTGGGAACTGAACACTCCTTCTCCGACCACTGATATATAGAATTTACAATATCTCTAGAATGTCCTCCCTCCGAGAACATAAGAAATCTAAGACGCACTAACTGGGGTTACTACAAAAAACTCCTCGCTAGAAACTTAAATACTCCACCGACTCACGTACTCGACATTCATGAATTATAAAACCTAGTCAATACTTTCACTGACATCTGTGGTGAGGCCATTAAAAAGGCCTGCCCATGCAGATCAGTCAAAACAAAGCACAAACTTTCTTGGTGGAACACCACCCTGGCGGCTCTTAAAATGCGACTGCAAAAGTCACTTCAACAAAGCTAAATACAGCAACATCGAAGCTTCCTGGAACTCGTACCATACGAAGCTAAGCCAATGCAAAAAGGAAATTAGAATATCAAAGCGAAGAGAATGGGCCAACTTCTGCAGTTGCATAGAATCTACGGCGGAGGCTTCCAGGCTCAGAAGAATCTTAGCAAAATCTCCAGCAACCGTTGGATACCTAAAAACCAATAATGACACTTGGACGGGTAACAGCCAGGAAACTCTAGAACTCCTGCTAGATACGCACTTCCCTAAAAACACTCAAGTAGTAGAGAACCTCCACTTAGAGGAGAACCTCGACGAGCAGAGCATAGTCAACATTTCAAACCCTGAACGCATCAAATGGGCGATTAACTCCTTTAAGCCCTTAAAATCCCCTGGTCCGGACGGCTTCTTCCCGGCCCAACTACAACGGACAATAGATACAACCCTTCCATGGCTGACTGTCATTTACCACGGCTGTCTGGCACTGAATCACATACCATCCAAATGGCTGGACATTAAAGTAGTATTTATACCAAAGGCCGGCAAGCCCTCTCACACCTCTCCTAAGGACTTCCGTCCAATAAGCCTCTCCTCCTTCTTGTTAAAAACCCTGGAAAGGCTAATTGACACTCACATCAGACTAACTACCAACCCTAGTTTACTCTCTAATGCACAACATGCGTACCGTAAAGGCAGATCAACAGATACTGCCATACGCTCCCTAGGATCTTATATAGAGAGAGGGTTCCATAACAAGGAATACTCCCTGGCAGCCTTCCTAGACATAGAAGGCGCCTTCAACAATGTCACCCCAACGGCTATCACTGGCGCTATGACGGAACTAGGCATTAAGCGTCTCATTCACACCATACTCACCAGTAGGGTAGTGTACTCCACTATGGGATCAGCACAATCGACTAGGAACGTTAGTAGAGGAACACCGCAAGGCGGTGTACTTTCCCCTCTGCTATGGGTTATAGTTGTTTATAAACTTCTATCACTTCTAGAGGAAGCGGGAACAAAAGTGGTGGCCTATGCGGACGACGTGGTTATCCTAATGCAAGGAAAAATTCCTCAAACGCTTTGCAACCACACTCCCAAAGTGGACAGCGCGCTGCGGACTGGGTATTAACCCAGAAAAGACAGAACTAGTTCTATTTACAAGGAAGTATGAGATACCAAGTCTAACTCTCTCAAAACTACACCTAAGCAACCAAGCGAAGAATTTAGGCGTTATCCTTGACAAGAAACTCCTCTGGGCAGAGAACATCCCGGACCGCACACGCAAAGCGGCCATAGCACTCTTTGCTTGTAAAAAAGCTATAGGGAGAAAGTGGGGCTTCTCTCCCGTAATAGTTCACTGGCTATAAACTGCAATAGTCAGACCCATTCTCCTCTATGGAATCATCGTCTGGTGGCACTCCCTAGAAAAGAATTGCAACCTCAAGAATCTGCACAAGATCCAAAGAAGCGCAGAACTCTGCATAAGTGGGGCGCTTCGCACAATCGCCACTGAAGCATTGAATACAATTCTTGACCTAGAACCTCTAGACCTGCTTGCCAAAAGCTGGGCATCAGCAACGGCGCTGAGGCTCCGCGAAGCGTCGGCATGGTCAACAGGCCCATCAGGTCACTCCAGTATACTTACAAACCAGCGTTATATACCACACAGAACAGACTACGTCCCACCCATAGTCAATTTCGAAAAAACTTACAAGGTTCTCATACCCACCCGCTCAGAATGGGACCACCTCCCTCACCAGATCGAGAACGCCGTCAATATATACACGGATGGCTCCAAGCTTAACTTGCAAACAGGAGGGGGAGTCTTCTCGCCTGAACTAGACATAAAAGTCTCTTTTCGACTACCAGATCACTGTAGTGTCTTCCAAGCGGAAGTGATGGCAATCCAGGAAGCCATGTCTTACCTGGATACAACAAAACACTGCAATACAGACATCTTAATCTTTTCGGACAGTCAAGCAGCCCTCAGGGCCCTCGACTCCTACTCAACTAACTCACTTACTATCTCTCTATTCTCCTCAAGCAAAGATTGTACACCCTCTCCAACAACCGTTGGAATACGATCTCAACATGCCACACCTCCAGGCTTACCTGGGGTAACTATAATCCGAAAAGAACCAAAACCCTCTTACAATGTAACAGGGCAGACATTTCCACCTTAATTAATGCCCTCACGGGCCACTGTCTTTTAGGGACACACGCGCGCAGGCTAGGACTCAGCAGCTACGACTACTGTCGCAGCTGTAAACAGATAGAAGAAGAGGAGAACATTGAACACCTCCTGTGCTTCTGCCCAGCACACAACCTCAAACGTTTTCAAACACTAGGAAGCTACACGCTTCCAAACCTTGCAGCCATACAAGGCACCAGCATACCCAAACTCCTTTGTTTTCTGAAAAGAACCAACTGGTTCGAGAAACCCAATAACCCATGAGCTAGGGAAATGGATCTTTTCTGAGATCATATGGTATCACAAGGGGCCCATGGCGGCCTAAGTGAGGGGATTAGTCTATAATCCCCAACCATGCTCACCTAACCTCCTAACCTAACTATTGGAAACGCAATTAATCTAGAAAATTCAAACTTATCTGTATCTACAATGGGTACTAAAATTTGAAAATATATCTTAGTTCCTACACTCTACGAACTCGTTTTCTACACAGAATACATGTTCTCTACTGAATAATTTTTATTTCTACATTTTCCTCCTTCAATTCCCTATAAACCGAATTTTGAGCGTATCTAATGTAATCGTTTATTTCCTGCTGTTCTGTATTAATAATCTTCGTTATGTTATTAAACCTATCTATTAAATTGTTATTTAATATAACTTTATCATTTGACATCTTTAAAAATGCCACCTCCTTATCCATAATAACCTGCAACTCTTTTTCTATGTTTCTTTTCAAGGTTTGTTTGGTTTCCGTATTCGCTTCCCGTTTTAATAAGTTTACTGTGTATCGAATTGTTGAATTGTAGCTGAGATTACCGTTAAATCGATGGTCTGGGTTATTTACCATTACGAGTTAATTATTATTGCTTCGGCCAGGTCCATTTTGGTGACGAGTTGTCCGTTATTAAAAGTTTGGGTCATGATTGACTGAGTTATCACCCTCAGCGTCCTGCGTCCAAAGACCCTACCCCCTTAAAACTAAAAAAAAAGTGAAAATATATGCAAAGATTTAAATTTATTATTGCTTGTAAATTGTGACTATAAATTTTGTTTTCTTATTTCTACATTGTAGTGCCTATTATTAATAAAATTGTATTTTAATTTGGCCAAATCCACTTGGAAAAAGTTATATGCTAATAATAAAAATTTATCAACTTAAATGCTTAAATAGTTTTTTTTGCAAGAAAATCACCAAAATTTTCACAACATTTTCCGAATTTATTGATCAAGAACCCAGATCACTTCTTAGGTTGGGTGGTTCAAATATGCCCAAAATGCATCTTGAACAATAGTATCTGAACAGGAAAAAAGAGTTAAAATGATCGAACATTTATGGTGATTTTAAAGGTACTGGTTTCAAAGTTGTCTGTAATTGTTCGCATCAAAATGGTCTAATAACATTTAAAACATAATTAACGCTTCTTACAGCGACGTCACAACATTATTGGCCAATCAAGTCGAAATAAAGTATTTATTACCTAAAATAACATCCTCAGCAGATGAAAAATAGCAAGGAAGCTGGATACTCGTCAAATTTTTATCTGGAATGACTTTATATTTGCTTTTAAGCTCTCACTGACTAAATATTGCATGCAGCATGTTTGTTCCGAGGACCTCACCAACACCTAAAACACTAGTTAACAACTTTAAATTTTCGAGGTAAGCCTTGAGACCAATTTTTTTTGATTATTTTTGAGTTGCTAATCACGCTGAACAAATTAAAAAAAATTCCCAAAGAACCGTTCTGAAGATATTCGCAAAAATCCAGATTTTCGGCACTTCTTTTATAAAACCTAACAGATCTCAGAAACCAATAAACTTGTAACTTACACTATTCAAAAGGAAATAGATGCACCTTTCCGAAAAGCTATTACTCGTTTTGATCGGGTCGCAATTAATGGAGGTACAACATGTGAAAGTTAAAAAAAAGTTTCATTTCTGGCGTTTTTTTGTTATAGCTAGTTTTCATTGAACTAAAAAAAATACAAATAAAAATGTATTAATTATTTTGAGCTTTCAGATCTAATTGCCCTTTTGTTGTTAACAAGTTAAGGCCATATATTTGCAAATTGAGTGCAAATTCTAGGAGATATGCATTTTTAAGTGAACCAACCCATTTTCAAACAATAGAGAACGCTATAGTCGGGTGCCCCGACTATCAGATACCCGTTACTCAGGTAAAGGGAGTGCGAGGGAGATGGAGATAGAAACTTTGATCACGCATAACTTTTTAACGAATGGGTCCGATTTGAAAAATTTCTTCTACATTTCGATAGGTATTGATAAACACAATAAAACTGCATTTTTACTTTTCCGAAATATTAAAATTTTTAAAACCGTATATAAGCGATTGTGGGCGTTAGAGGGGGCGTGGCACCCTTTTGAAACAAACTTGCGCTGCGTAGGAACTCCAAGAATCTTCATGCCAAATACTAATCCTCTAGCTTTTATAGTTTCCGAGATCTCAGCGTTCATACAGACAGACAGACAGACGGACAGACAGACATGGCTATATCGACTCGGCTAGTGACCCTGATCAAGAATATATATACTTTATAGGGTCGGAAATGCTTCCTTCTAGCTGTTATATACTTTTGCACGAATACAATTACTCGAATACCTTTTACTCTACGAGTAACGGGTATAAAAATGCTTTTAAAGGCAAGTGGCCTGCTTTTGTTAGTTTCCTTTT
>JBAMCF010000472.1:0-14050 GCA_037075285.1 Drosophila lutescens
ACATCGAGAGGCCCAACATTCAAACTCGTTCAAGAATGTCTGGACACGCAACGAGGCCGAGGAGGGGTGCTGCAAGTAGCTAAGAATGCAGTATCATCTGCATAGGTGGCAAGAAGAGTACCACGAACCACTGGGTTTGGGAGATCCGAAGTGTAAATTGTGTACAGAACCGGGCCAAGGACGCTTCCCTGTGGGACACCAGCACGAATTAGAAGTAGTCCAAAAAGGTATACACAATCCGCTCAAAAATCTTGGAAAACGAGGACAGAAGACTTTTTGGCCTGTAGGGTAGGACTCAGGGGAGCATGGATCTTTGCCCTTTTTGGGGACCATTGTAACTAGAGCACGTTTCCAAGGGGATGGAAAATGGCCAAGGTTGAGTGACGCATTAAAAAGAAGGCAGAGCTGCGCAATGACAGAGTTGGGTAGTGACTGTGCAACTTTACCATCTACCTTATCCATACCAGGAGCTTTTGTTGGGACCAATCGCTTAATATGATCACGGACTTCTTCCTCATCCACTGGTCGCACAACAACAGGAGGACCGAAAGAGAGTCCAAACCTAGAAATTGTGGCTCGAACTTCCTGGTCTGTTGCGAAATCGAACGGAGTAAATCGGTTTTCCAGATCATCTGCAAATACATCTGCTATTTCAGAATCACTGGGAGCCCAAGTGCCATCGCTTCGTTTAAGAGAAAACCTGTGAAGAGGTTGTCTTTTCAGATTTCGTGTGCATTTCCATAATGCAAACCCATGATCCTGGTTGGGATCAATGGCACTGAGATGATTCACGAAAAATTCAGATTTTGCCAATCGAAGGACTTTTCTGAGTTCTGGCACGGCAGCCCTCCACCTTGCCAAGTCCAGGGTATGCCTTGTCCTCAACCAAACGCGGCGAAGTGTACGACCTTGTCTGGCCAAGACTGCAATTTCAAGTTCCGCAGTGACAAGCAGAGGGTTATCTTCAGTCAAAGCAGTGAGCCTGGCACTGAAACTTCTAATATCCGAGCCCCGAGGTAAAAGCCTAGTTTTGGTGATGACCTGATAGGCAGCCACAGAAAAATATATCAGGAGCGGGATATGATCAGAGGAAAGGCCCGAACATTCAGAGATGGAAAGGTGGCTGCACGGGATACCTCTATACACAGCAAAATCAATGGCAGTCGGAAGATGATTATTGATCCAGGGAAAATGCGTGGGTCCCCCAGTGGCTAGACTCTGCATGGTTGAGCTAGAGACAACAGACATCAGAGTGTTTCCACTAGAGCAGGACCGTCTGCAACCCCAGAAGCTATGGTGTGCATTCGAATCACCTCCAATAATAAAGCGGCTACCCACAGAGCCGAAAAGGCGCTGAAATTCCGCAGCTGGCCACGAGTGACCAGGGTGGTTGGGTGGTTGGCGCAGTGCACAGCATATCCATGGACTCTAAAGAAAGAACGGCTGGTAAAATGAGTCTCTGAGATTAACAAATTGTAAATGTTACGTTCCTGGAGGAAGTTTGGCGTGCTTGGACATCACGCTCTGTAGCATTTGCAGAGTCGCCGTCATGACTGACATCATTTGATCAAAACGTTCCAGTAGTTTTTCAATTGCCGCCGCTTGGGAACTTACAGCAGCCTCTTGCTGCTTTTGTAAGTTATTAATAAATTCCAAGAGTCTGTCCTGAGCAGGTTGTTCTACCACAGAGGCCTTAGTAGTGTTTTCAAAATTAGGCTGACTTAGCGGACGCAATAAATTTTTAAATGAATTTGATGACGTCAATGGCTGACTTGAGGAAACAGGAGCACGCAAAGGAAACCAAGCATTCTGGCTTGGGAGGGGAGCAGAAACAGTTTGCTTTTAAGAACGTTGACGTTCTGGAGTGCTATTGGACTTGCGTTTCTCACACAGTTCTAGATAGGCAGGACAACTGCGGGAGGAAGCACTATGATTTGAGCCACAGTTGATGCACTTAAACTGATCCTCTTTCAGCGCTAGGCATTTATCCTTGTCCTTGGTGTCATGGTCGCCAGCGCACCTAGCACATTTAGGTGAAAACAAGCAAAAGTTTTTTGAATGATTAAACGATTGACATTTGAAACACCTTAAAGGGCCCTTTCTTTGATAGTTAATTACTCGAATGTTATAAACATCTTTGTTATTATACCCGTTACTCGTAGAGTAAAAGGGTATATTGTATTCGTGCAAAAGTATGTAACAGCTAGAAGGAAGCGTTTCCGACCCCATAAAGTATATATATTCTTGATCAGGATCACTAGCCGAGTCCGTCTGTCCGTCTGTCTGACCGTCTGTCTGTCTGTCTGGATGAACGCGAAGATCTCGAAAACTATAAATGCTAGAATTGGCATTTTGCATGCAGATTCTAGGAGTTCCTACGCAACGCAAGTTTGTTTCAAAAGGGTGCCACGCCCCCTCTAACGCCCACAATCGCTTATATACGATTTTAAAAATTTAAATATTTCGGAAAAGTAAAAATGCAGTTTTATTGTGTTTATCAATACCTATCGAAATGTAGAAGAAATTTTTCAAATCGGACCATTCGTTAAAAAGTTATGCGTGATCAAAGTTTCTATCTCCATCTCTCTCGCACTCCCTTTACCTGAGTAACGGGTATCTGATAGTCGGGGCACCCGACTATAACGTTCTCTCTTGTTTTTAGCTGGTTCTAATTCAACAAAGAATATGTCTCGTTTGGCCTTGCCATTTTCACCAGGAGGGTTATATACATTCCGAGGGTTGTGCCCCAATTCTTTGAGTCTGGCAATGATTTCATCAACCTCAGTTGAAGCGTTAAGGCCCTTGATGACAATTCGGAAAGCTCTCTCGTTTTTGAATTGAAAAGTGCTGTAGGGAATCCCATTGTCCTTGAATAGCTTTTGGACCACACGGTATATACTGCCATCATCCACAGTAACTCTACAGGAGGAACGTCCAGTCGTCTTAAGGCGAAAGCCAGTAGTCACGGGTGATAGTAATCCTATCAGTTGCTTAAAATCCGTGACACCTCTTAATAAAAAGGGTGGAGGATGAGGTTCTCGCTTCTTATTCTTGCTTTCGGCAGAGGCATTGGCTGAAAACATCGTGCAGTTATCAGATTGAGGCAAGAATGTATCGCCAGTAGAGTTCATTGTATCTTCATTATCAGATAGAATACCAAAACTATTATTCGTTCCTAAATATGAGGATGAGGGCTTTTCTCTATTAGAAGAGGGTGAAAGTAAGTTCACATTTTCAACAGAAGCCTGAGGATGTTTTTGGTCCTGGTCCGACTTTCGAAGTGTAATCTTACGAGAACTACCACTGAGTTGCTCAAGGTTCCTTCTTTTTCTTAGGTACTTTACCTGAGTGAAACGCAACTTCATCAGCAACACTCTTGCTAATCCACGTGGGGCATATTTGCTTATTCAACTTCGCATCTACATTAATCATTTCTAGATCTTCGTAAGCTGATTCATCAGAAACGTCAGAGAGGCACCAATTAGCATCAAAAGCAGCTGCCTTGGAATTCCTGGATGCCTTGAACACGGCTTCTTTTACGACCTCATCGGTATTTACTGGCGGTCTGGAGACTTGGTCTTTGACAGAGACTGAATGTTTCGTTCCATGTGATTCGTTGTCTTTCGAGTGAGCTACCTTATTTTCACGACCCTCGGCCGTAGATGCAGCTCGAAAATCATAGACATCTTTGCTCATTGGAGTTCTGGCATCCGACATTGCAACCGTCGTACGGAAACTTATAGAATTCAGAAGGGAAATTGTTAGTGAAACAGCCGGCCTGCCAATAGCGTGGGCAAGGCCGGCAAAAGCTACAGAACGCAGACAAAAAACCAAAAAATGATGAAAAAAAAAATCTAATTTTTATACAAATTTTATGAAACACGGGATCTCCGAAATAAAAACAACCGGTTAGCTTGACACTAAAGTCGAAACTACCAACCCGACTATAGCGTTCTCTCTTGTTTTAAACTTACAGTGTGAGGCAAATCAATATTACAAACAAAGCCATGTTCATGTGTGAAGAACTTCCTTATAAAGTTGCTTGGGTACAATGGTACGATATCCCCACATTTAACAGCCATATTCAATTGATAGCTCTGTGTGTTTCTGAATGAAGGGTTGAAACTCCTTGTCCAAAGAATGAATGGTACCATGTTCTATTGCCTTTATTACTTTTGACAATGTGGAATCACGTCGAAACAGTCTGGCTAAGCATTGAAAATTTAAGTTTAAATGATTATGCTGAGTTACGAAGTTCACATAACTGCACTCTTCAGTTTGTGTTAATGGAACTTGCGGAATTCTCGATAAACTATCTACCTCATTCACTGATCCCCATATTCTAAACTGTAATCAAACCCTGATAAATTTAAAGCCCATCTTTGTATTCGAGCTGATGCCATTACAGGCAATCCTTAACACTCGCCAAATAGAGTAAGTAGAGGCTTGTGATCAGTACGCAACGTAAACCTGTTGCCCAGTAGATACTGGCGAAGTTTGTTAACAGAAAAGACAATTGCTAACGCCACCTTTTCCACAGTGCTGTAATTTCGTTCACTCGACTGAAGAGCTCGCGAAACAAAAGCTATTGGTTTTAAAGAACCATCTACGAACTTGTGTGAAAGAATTCCTGCTACTGCTGTATTACACGCATCTGTGGTTAGAACTATTTCCAATTCTGGATTGAAGTGTACCAACACGTGATCAGATGCAACATCTTCTTTAATCTGTTGATAAGCATTTTGACATTGATTCGTCCACTGGAACTCTACGCCTTTTCTGAGAAGCTGATAAATCGGATCCATTTACTCGGAAAATGTATCTATAAACTTGGAATAGTAGTTGATCATTCCGGTGAATGCACGAACGTCAGAAATGTTTTTTGGATTTGGTGCGTTCAGCACACACGAAACTCGTTCCTTGTTTTTGCTGAGACCGTCCTTGTCAATATTGAACCCTGAATATGTTATTTTGTTTTTGAAAAACATACACTTTTCTTTATTTAAGTGTAACCCTGCTAACTTAAGCTTTCCTAACACTTTTCGTAATGTGTCTACATGAGATTTCATATCTAATCCAGTGATGGTTATGTCATCTTGATAAACGACAACATAAAGAATGTTTCGAAGCAAAGACTCCATTTCCTTTTGGAATATGGACGCAGCTTTTTTAATGCCGCTTCACCGTAATGTTTTCACCTTAAAGATTCTTTCATGAGTGCTCCACGTGCATAATGACTGAGACTTCTGATCAAGTAAAAACTGATTGTATGCTTAAGATAAATGTAGCATTGTAAAACGTTGGCCTCCCTGTAATGCAGCGAATATCTCGCTAAGTCTCATTAAGATATTTATTAATGGTAACTTTGTAATCTGCACAAACCCTCAATTCACCATTAGGTTTTAGTATGGGAACAGGAGGGGTCCGCCAGTCCGAACTTTATAATTGCTTAAGCATGCACTGATCTACTAGATCTTTAATCATTTTCTCTACCTTTGACTTCCACATGAATGGTAAGGGTCTCGGCTTGTGAAAGATAGGTTTAGCTTCCTCCGAAAGTCGAAGCTTCACCGTGATACGCTCCTAATTCATCTGAAAAAAACTGAAGAAAACTCCTTTTGAATTTGATCTACTAGCGTTTTAGAGCTTTCACTGCTCTCTATGGCATTGACTTGTGATAATTCGAAATTGAATGCTCGTAAAAAGGATCTTCCTAATAGAGGCATGTTTTTAGACTGGGCCACGACAAAAATAGAATTGGCATAGGTGTTTTTGAATTTAATTAGTGCAACAAACTCACCCAGAATCCTTATCGGGTCACCATTATATTTTACATATTATGTTTCACAAGATTTTAATTTGGGCGTTTTCATTTCTCAAAATAGATCTATAGGGATCAGGTTACAAGTTGCACCCGTGTCACATGCTGCATCAAATTTGATGCCATCCACATCATCGGTAAGTGTGTACACTTCCTCTGAACCTTTACATATGATACTAAAAATGCTATTATTAAAAATTTCGTTATGACTGTACAGGTTATTTGGATCAGTTTACATTTTTGCCATTAGTTGCTTTGCATACAGTTGCAAGATGTCCTATTTTGCCACATTTATGACAAGTGCTGTCCCTGTATTTACACTCCTGTGATGAATGATTTTTCCATCCGCATCTTGAACATGGCTGCCGCTTTTTGCCTTTCACCACTTGCTTATTACGAAATTGACCATTCCGTCTGACCCGGTCCTGCTTTCCTCCATAGTACACGCCTAAGTCGAACGATGAACTTTTATAGAACAAATGCTTTTAGGTGCTGTCTATAAGTGCAGCTGAGCGCTAGTTTTTTAACCCTTGCAATCCTGCCACCGATTCTTCAGCGAGTTTACGAGCCAGATAAAATTGCCTGCGTTCGTGGAATGAGATTGTTGTCGGTGTATACTGGGTGTATAGGATGGCGCATAGTTGTATGTATGTATGCTTTGTATGTTTTTCTTGTAGGTAATTCTGGGCTGCAGAGACTGTGTAATACACAAAAGGCATCCGAGCCAACTGACTTCAGTAATGTCGCTTTTTTGGAGTCGTCCAACGTGATCGCCATTTCTGTGAAATGTACCTCCAAACGCTCTAGCCACATCTGCCACGTGGATTCTCTCGGTACGAATTATGGAAAATTCACGGCTTGCATGATGGTGAGGTTAGATTGAGCCATTGCCGGAACTTGAGCGTCTGCGATCTGTTGTTTATTGTCAGGCATTTGGTTTTGGTGTTGTACATACAACTTTTCGTCCTTGTAATACAAGGATGTTGTTCACTTTGTAAAATTTGCGTGGTTAACCTTAAGACTTGAGGAATTCGTTTTTCTCGTCGCCAATATGTAATGTATTCCAGCATGGGTTGTTCAAAGTGTGGCCGTCACTGTTTAGTACAATGATCTCTTATATCGATTACACAGGGAAAGATATCGATCAAAAGCTTAGCATACGATATATACTAAATGTCTGCTATATAACAATTAGTTGACCGAAGAACTATGCTTGGTATTACGTTTATTAGGAATCTTATTAATGGTGATGTGAAGAGTCCCGAGTTACTGGGTCGCATGTATTTTAATGTGCCAAATAGATTTACTAGAAACTATATTCCTCTAGTTTTAAATCATTGTATCTCGAATTATGCAATGCATGAACCTTTTAGAGTACTCTGCAATGACTATAATAGAATATATCACTTAATATCTACTACCGACTCACTGCCTATCTTTAAATCAATAATACTATCCTACATAGAAACTAATTAGTTTTACTTTACTTTACTTAATTTATCTTGTCTATTCGTATTTTGACCTTGTTAAAATATACCAAATTTAAGTATCAATATATACTAAGAGCACATTGTATTCATCCCCAATCGGTTGTTCCATCCTTAAGTCTGTTGCCGCAAGCGCGTGTGACGCGCGTATTACTGATAAAGTACATATATTACTAGCTATACCCGGAGCGACTTCGTTCGCTTAAAATTAGTTTGGAGTACGGTTGTCAGGACTTTATGTTTTCTTATTAGCGCGTTTTTTGAAAACCTTTGTGTAAAACCCTTTTTAGAAGATCCTTCAGGGGCGAGAATCAGAAGGCTACTGGCAGAGCTATATAATAAATGAATGTGATCAATGTAAAAGTAGTGAATTTGTATACTTTCTATCAGTTACAATACTATCAATGCAATTTTAATTTGCGCACAAATGTACACTTGTTTGTAAATTGTTTCAAATTTGTTGTTTTGAATGAAACGAAAACATTTGTAAACACACGAAAAGATTGGCATCTCATACAAAAGTAGCGAAGTAACTTATTATTTTCCGATTCCACATTTGATTGATAATTATTAATTTTAAGCTCGACAAATTTTGCATTGGCTAAAAGGAAATTAATGTTTTTATTTGTATTTAAGCACATTATCTACTTTCAAGTAGAAACATACACACATATTGTGTGTATGTATTGTATTGTACATGTATTGTACACATGCTACAAAATGAAAAATATTTTTTTAAAAATACAACCTAAGTATTTGATCCAAAGGACTGACTATTGATCGAAAATCATATTGATCAGAACAGCAGTTTAAGTTTTTAAAATCAAAACCTAATTTGAACTTAAATTGCCCCTTTCCCCTATCACACACAGCACTACCCCACCCCCTCGTCAGTTTTCTTGGCTGTTGCTCTCTCGGCCGTCGCTCTCTTGGCATCCGCTCTCTGGGTTTCGCTCTCTCGGCAGGCTCCCACAAAATGCAACGCAATAACTTAGAAAATCTAAATAAATTCGTTAAAAATACTTAGAAAAATTTTAAAAACTTGAAAAATAAAACTTAAGCATTTGGGCCATAGAATAACTAATGATCCAAAAATCATCTTGATCGGAGCAGCGGTTTAGATTTTAAAATCGAAAAGTTAATTTTAAATGTAGCCCCCAAATTATGGGGGATATCGAAATTTCTTTTAGATTTCTAATTAGGCCTTTTCAAGACCTAAAATTCTGCAAAATCCAAATTTCGAAATTCCAACCACTTTAGAAGTTAAGCTTAAGTACATCTAATTCTTTTTTGCTCTAAATATGGATGTTGGATCTGTTTGGGCCACTGGGGGGACATGTCGGATCTTAGTGGGCGCCTACGCCCCCAATGAAATACTGTGCAAAAATTTGGCTGCTGTAGCTCTTAAGGTTTGGGCTGTGGTCGTATCCCCTTAAAAATCGGTCTTTCATTTTATAATCTTTAGAGATTACTCTCAAATCCCTCGATTAACAACAGGATATGATCCCAGAACGCTTAAAAATTGCGCGTAAAGTGAGAGTAGCAAGGAATAAGTGTATAATTTGCGAAAACTAAATTAAGTGCATCAGAAGAACGGAACTTGCAATCTATTTCACAATGATTCGCAACGACGAAGAATAGGAAGACGCAAAGACGAAAAAGGCCCCACAAAAACATTCGGGAAACGTGTAACAAAGATTAAACATTAACATTAAAATAGATCCGATCGGAAGGGATAATTATGATACGTGGAAAATACAAATTCGAGCTCTTTTAATTAAAAACAAGAAAGGAAGCTAACTTCGGCAAGCCGAAGTTTATATACCCTTGCAGTTAAAATAAAAAGTCAAAGAAAGCAATGTACATTTTTATTTTTAACAGTGAACTTAACGCTTTGTTCCGTTTTCTTTAGGGTATTTCAAGGCGCTAATTGTTAACGATATACAGTGGCGGCATTTTGAATAATTTGTAGAAATTTTTAACAGTTTTTCAAATAAAACTTTTGATATTGTTGAGCCGAACAAAAAACTGTTTTCACGTTGATCTGTTTTAGCGTTAAGCTCAACCGAAAACTTTTTTATTATTTATTATTATTATTAGCTTTGAACTTAACTCTGAGCACTGAACTGAACACATGAACACTTTGAACTCAACTGAACTGAATACGTTTTGGTTGTCATGATTTCTAATTGTTCAAAATCACCACGCCTACATAAAATTTAAAACAAAAAAATCTTACTATTCCTATGGGAGCCTTAAGATATAGTGGTCCGATCCGGCTCGCTCCGACATATGTACTACCTGCAATAGAAAGAAGACTTTTGGGAAAGTTTCATTGCGATAGCTTTAAAACTGAGAGACTAGTTCGCATAGAAACGGACAGACGGACATGGCTAGATGGACTCGGCTATTGGTGCTGATCAAGAATATATATACTTTATGTGGTCGGAAACGTCTCCTTCACTGCGTCACAATATCTGACTGAAATTATAATACCCTCTGCAAGGGTATAATGATGTGTGGAAATACGTGAGTGGTCAGTGTAGTAGGCCAACAAATTCCCAAGAAAAAGCCTTGGAGTGGGACATAAATGACTCAAAAGCGAAATCGGATTTAATTCTATCCATTTCCTCATCTGAGTTGAGGCAGGTAAAGAACTGCGAAACATCGAAACAGTTATGGGAGAAACTAGAAAGCGTATACCACTCAAAAGGTCCAGCGCGTAAGGCGCATTTGTTGAAATCGCTTATATTGCAGAAAATCTCGACAAAATTCGTGAAATGGACATGCAAGTAATGGATGAACTCGTGACAATTCTGCTGCTTTACAGCATTCCAGAGGAGTACGAACAATTTAGAGTCGCCATTGAAACACAGGACAAATTACCTGAGCCAGAAGTGCTGAAAACGAAAATGATGTAAGAATACGAAGCGCGTAAAAGAAACAACATTGAACCGGTACACGACGCCATGTTTACGCGGAAAAATTATAAATTCGCTCCAAATGCAAATACAAACTTCAAAATCAAGCGCTTTAATTGCAGAAAAATAAGGCACAAGGCCAAAGATTGTAAGGAAGGCAATCAAAAAGATAGAGAATGAAGCGGCAAACCGAAAAGCAACAGAGCGGTCGTCATGCAAGTGTTTGCAGACAAAGGACCGTGGTGTCTCGATTCAGGTGCAACATCGCACATGTGCTTTCAAAATGAGAAATTCGAAAACATTAAAAGTGAATCGCTAAACTTAAAATTAGCAAACGATGAATCCGCTCCAGTTGTCGGCAGTGAAAAAGTTCTTTTAGAAACTTCGATCGTGACGGCAAGCCTAAAGAAAACTCTATACGTACCACAACTTCGGTCAAATTTAATGTCAGTGTCAAAAATCACGGATCACGGTTTTGAAGTCACATTTCGCCGCGAGGGTACCGTCGTTTCTGACCCAAAGACCGGTAATGTGATCGCCACAGCACATCGTAAATCCAATCTGTACTTCATAAATCAATGCCGTGAAAAGTGTAACGCAGTGAGTACCGTAAGCAAGGAAAGTGATTTACAGAAATGGCATGAAGTATTGGCACACATAAACGTAGTTGACTTAAAAAGTATGATTCGAAACGAAAAAGTCATTGGCATAAAGCTAAATCTTAACGAGAACATGAAAAACTGTGAAATTTGCATTCAGGGGAAGCAATCGAAAAAACCATTCACGAAGTCGGATTCAAAATCCATTGATCTACTGGAGTTGGTACACTCAGACGTTTGTGGACCAATGCGGCTCAAGTCGCACGGAAGTTCCAGGTACTTCGAAACCTTCATCGACGATAAAACAAGGTGGTGCGAAATATATTTTCTAAAACAGAAAAGCGAAGTCATTGAAAAGTTCAAGGAGTACATGCACCTCGTCGAAAATCAAACTGGCAGAAAATTCAAAACGCTGCGTACAATGATAATGAATACGTGAGTAACGAGTTTTCCATAATTCTCTAGGAAAATGGCATTAAGCATGAACTTACAAACGACTACACGCCGGAGTAAAATGGAGTTGCCGAACGTAAAAACCGAACTCTAATTGAGATGGATCGGTGCATGATGCTTCAGAGCGGATTACCTCCAAGTTTCTGGGCAGAATCTATTCTAACTGCCAACCACGTCAGAAACAGAGTCCCATCCCAAAGCCTAAAGCTCTTCGGGAACTTCCCCATCTGGTAAAATTCTTACATCTTCGTGAGCATACTTGTAAGTTCGTTTGCTAGTTAAGGACTTGTGTCTAGAACCTGTGTTATTTGAATAGGCCCCTTGAATTTTGGACTGAGCTTGGTTTGATGCCTTTCCTCGTTTTTAAGTAAAACAAAATCTCCAACATTGTGTCTGCGTACTTTTGCCTTACTTTTATCAAACCGTTCTTTATTATACCTGTAGTAACTAACACATTTTCTTCAGCTTGTGCTCTCAAGTTCGACAAGTCTACATCATTTTCTGTCACAAGGTGGAAGTAATCCTAATGGCCGTGCTACTTTTCCCAATAACTTTTCTAGAGGACTTGCCTTCGTCACACGATTAGTTGTACAATTGATTGCCAGCTGCACCTCTCCTAGCACATCCTGCCAAGACTGTGTTCCAGTTTCAGCCGCCGTTAACATATTTTTCAACGTGGTCTCTGTTCGTTCCACTTGACCATTAGCGCGACTAGCGCCGGGGGCAATCAAGTGCAAGTTTATTTTGTGATCTGACAAAACACCTTCCCTGGTCAGCTATTATTCGGTTTGGTACTCCAAACAACGAAACAGCGGACTTGACAGCCTTTATGCAACTCTCACTGTCCAATTTAAGGGTATGACTAAGATAGACATACTTGGTAAACGCGTCAACTTGAACAATAACATACTCCATCTGGTCACTCTTGCCGCTTAATTTCCCTGTTATGTCGATATGGATTGTGTGCCAAGAAATATTTACTTTTGGAATGGGATACAGTTCAGCCTGAATTTTTCCTGAGGTTGATTTAGACATTTTGCAAGTGATGCAGTTGTTAACAAATTTTTGATGTATTTTGACATATTGTCAAACCAGTAAAAATCGTAAACTTTATCAAGTGTCTTTTCGAAACCTAAATGCATTATCGACTCATGAACTTGGTTTATAACGGACCAACTGAAAGCACGGGGCACCACAGGTAAACAGATATTGAGTTGATGTTTTCAGGAATGAACACTTCGTAATGTTGAATGAAAATCCAGCCTTTGTCAGAACATTTAAAACAATCTCTAATCTTTCAAACGCGTAGCATTGTGTTGTGGCAGTTATCATGATATCATCCATATAGACGATAACATAAGATTTCGCTAAATCTCCTAGCGCCTGCATTACTAATCGTTGAAAAACAGAAGGCGCGTTTTTAAGCCCGAATGGAATGGACAGAAACTCATACTGGCAAACGCTGTGTACTCAATAGAATCCGCATGCAAAGGAATTTGGTAGTATACACTGGCCATATCTAAACATGTAAAATAATTAACTCATCGAAGTCTATTTATTTGGTCCTGTATGAGTGGGAGCGGGTATTTATCAGCGACTGTGTTTAATTTAGCTCTCTATAGTCAACGCAGAGTCTATCCGAACCATTTTTATTTTTTACCAACAATATGGGGCTTGCATAAGGTGAACAGCCTGGTCTTATTACATATATTACACCTCAACAGCTCCTCAATTTTCTCTCGAACTAAATCTCGTTCGCATGGACTTAATCGATATGGCCTTCTTTGAACTGTTTTTCTTGGATCAATCTAATCTATCTAATCTAATTTTCATTTCGCCAACTCTAACCTTAGTACATGGAATGCCTTTTATTAAACAATCTGAGTACTTTGCAAACAATGAATTAAGTTTTATTTTATTTTCTCCATCACGTTCAGTATCAATATCGGCTGGCTCAGAACCGGTACACAAATTAATTATTTTGGCTCTCGAAATTGTAAATTTGTTTGATGAAATGACAATATCAAAACCCTGCTTGAGTATTTCACGCCCAATGACGATTTCGTTTTGCATGTGATCATCGCCCATTACATAAAACAAAATCTCAATAAAATGGTCATCAATCTTAACGTTACTTAAAACTTGTGCAGTACTACATATTCCATTACTGCCTATGCCTTTTAACATAACAATATTATTGAATCTTTTACCAGCAAACTGAGTACTTAGATTTTCTTTCATCAGTGAGCATTCCGCTCCGGAATCAAAGGTGACTTCAAAAATGTGTCCTCTGTGGTTCATGCTTTCTTTAGGTACTGCAATGCTGCACTGCTCCACTCGTTTTTCCCGGTTAAACGTCTTGTTCCTATCCGCTTCCTTCATTGTACATTGGGTAGATATGTGTCCTCTGTCTCCCCACTTGTAGCAAGTTACATTTGATTTTTCACGTCGATGTTCATCGTGTCTGCCATGTCGCTCTTTGTCATTCGCAAGGTGATGTTGTTGTTTCTTGAGTCTGCACTCAAACATTTTGTGGCCTAATTTTCCACAAAAATGACACTCTATCGAAGATAGCTTTTGCCGTTTTGGATAAACTTCAGATTGATGCTCCACAAAGCCTTTTTTCCTTTTATTAAATGTGAACGCTTTTAATTCGGACTGTAGATCGCCACTGGTTCGAACATTTGAAGTGAAACTTAAACGCTGCACACGATAATCAAAGCTCGCCAGCAATGCGAGAGTCACAGCAATACGTAACTGAAACCGGAA
>JBAMCF010000474.1:0-18704 GCA_037075285.1 Drosophila lutescens
GATTCTAATGATCATTCGCTTGTTTTTTTTGTCAAAGTACCATCTAGCAGAAAAAGTTGTAAAACTAATTTCGGTTTTTAGGCGTGTATTTTTATTTGTATTTTGTTGTATTTTTTTATGTGTATTTTTTGCATTTTTTTCAACTTTTTTAACTTTGGCGAGGTGTAGCTTCTAAACTAATGACTGGAACTCAATGCTGTGTATAAGAAAGTTAAAGTTAAGAACATTCTATTACCTGTAAAATGAGTCTAATATGACCCAAATCAGGTTATCAGAACTCAAGATAGAAAATAAAAAAAGGCCAAAAACGTTTTTTACACTTTAAAAAAAATTGTCACCATACAAAAAATTTTAAGTGACCATTTTAAGTTAAAGAACATTCTATTACCTGTAAAATGAGTCTAATATGACCCAAATCAGGTTATCAGAACTCAAGATAGAAAATAAAAAAAGGCCAAAAACGTTTTTTACACTTTAAAAAAAATTGACACCATACAAAAATTTCTAAGTGACCATTTTAAGTTAAAGAACATTCTATTACCTGTAAAATGAGTCTAATATGACCCAAATCAGGTTATCAGAACTCAAGATAGAAAATAAAAAAAGGCCAAAAACTTTTTTTAAACTTTAAAAAAAATTGACACCATACAAAAAATTTTAAGTGACCATTTCTTTTTCAGGGAGATGTACTTAACCGGAAAATTAAGGTTGTCTTTGATGAGGAAGAGGTCGATTTTATTTTGTAAACTGGTGTTATTACATATTTTAAAATTATATAATTTAGCTCTTTCTTCGGAATATCCAGATGTATCAAATTTGAATTCTATATCATCCCGAATATCTCTATAAAAGTCATCAGTTTTAATTGTATAGATAAAGGAATCTGTATCCATGTAATTTAATCTTATATTATCTTGAAATTTTGGTTTCATATACTGATAATGGAAATTATACATGTTCCACTTTGATAACTCTAATACTGTAAACCCAAGATACATGGGTTTATCGTATACATATGACATTCTTCTCATTTGAATTGTATAGAAATCATTCTCTAGTTTTGTAGCACTTTGGAAATTAAATTTGGAAATTAATGCTCGTGCACATAATTTTTTACGACCACTTTTATTAATATTATTATTCTGTGGAGGATCCCAATCACAAACTATTTTAATGTCAACGCGTTTCTCGATATTTTCGAGGGTTTTACCGTAGACTGCATTATTTAATAATTTAAAAAAATCTTTTTCAAATGAATTTTTAGCTTTTTGACGATATTGGGTGTTAAGGTCTATATAGGTTTTGAGCCAAGGTTTTTGCTCAAAACGCATCCCTCTATGAATTTTTTTTAGCTGCAACCCATTAAGCAAACATTGCTGTAAATTTTTATAATGAATGATATAATTTTTTTTATTTCCGAGGTCGTGTTGAACAAAACGGTAAATCACTATTAAATCATGTTGATACTGTATGGATAGTCAAGTCCACTTCTAAAATATAACCATAATGTCCATCGCTTGGAATATTTTCTACTGCTAAATTTTCTATGTCTATGGGAGACAACCACTTAAACCCTTGGTAAGGTAAAGGTTGAGACATTGCCCAACCATACAAATTATTTGCATCTAAATACATTAAAAATGATGACTCTTTACTATCATCATAGTCTCTTAAATATTTATTATTTGCTTTAGTATATCTGTGACAGCATTGTACCAAACCACCCCGAATTCCACTTTGTATAAATTTATACATATCAATATCAGTTATTAACTCTAACTCAATTTGTGTGGTTTTCAGCATTGCCTGCCAAGATAAACCTGGTGTTGTATAAAAATGAGCTGGGTCAAGAGAATAAATTTTCATGCAAATTAAACGGAAGTTTTCAAAAACGTCAGTTAATAATAAGACATCAGTTTTTAAATAAATCTCTAGATAGTCCTTTAGAGATTTACAGGAAAATTGTGTCCAAACTTTAACAGCATGACTATAATCCTCTTGAGAACATTGCTTTTCAGTAAACTGATTATAAAATTGGTCTCTTGATGGTAAACAAGTTTCCTCTAGTCTATGCTCTGAATCAAGATATTCATATGGGAATACACCCTTCTTCCGCATAAGTCTAAATTCATTTTCACAATTAAAATGTGATCTTACTGATTTAAGTTGATCATCTTCTAAATTGGATGCTAATGCATCTAGACTAGATGACATAAATCTAAATGTGTCTAGAAACCTTATCTCAAAACTGTTTCCACATTCATTTTCAATGTTTTTCATTACTGAAATGAAGTGTTCCTTGTTTATGGGAATAACTTTAATTTCTCCAGGAATATACGTCAATTCTTTGATAAACAAGTGACAATCATACTTGGAAAAATTGTGGAAGAAAACTGGGATAAAATTAGACGTTTTCAATTCTAAATATAATGACAATGATCTCGAACCCTATCATCCGCTAAAGCCTTCTCACAAATATGACAATTGAGGGCATACTCAAAATCATATTCGTCCTCTGGATTCATTACTATGGGAACAATTTTACTCAAATATTTTGAATGAATAGTTTTTAAGTTATTTACAAGGGAATTGACAAAATTTATGGCTGAATTACCTCCCGTTTCCATTACAAATTTATCTAAGCTAGAATCATATGCACACTTTATAAAGTAAGCATATGAAATTGGTACATGTTCATTTACATTAAATAGTTTAGGACTTACATCAATATTTTTACGTCGAAGTATGCACTCGAAATCTGCATACACTGCGAACGGAACTTTTAGTTGATGACGCAGTGCCGTATACTTCAATGTCGACTTATATGGGTTTGGGAGAGTGACAACCTTTCCACTGCAAAGCTCCTTGTGGCGAAGTGCGTGACTTGCAGTTGATGAAAAATTTAAGCAGGTATTGCAAAACCATTCCCGTCCATTATGTGATCCTCTTTGTAAAGACATTAGTCTATTAAATAAAAGAAAATATAGCAAATAATGTAAATTAATAAGTAAAAGTAGGTCTATAACGAGTAAAATTCATACTTTGAAATATTTTTTATCCATGTGTAGTGACCGAATCCGTTTCCTTCCAGGAAAAGTATATTTATGTGCGTCGGCTTTTCAACTCCAGATTGATAAAGAGGTCCAATTATAGTTTCACTTTCCTCGTCGTATCCAAAAACGTTAATGCTCAATGTAACGTTTTTTTGAATGAAAATGTCTATGTCCTTTATTTTGAGCGGGAATGTTAACCCACTGAAGTCCAAATTTATTCCAGATTTTAAAACAATTCTTTCGGCCCTTATATCAACTTTATATGTGTAGCTTACACTAGCGTTACTTGCTACCTTTGTAAGTGCCGAAATCAAAGTCCATTTAAAACAGTATGAGTCATTCTTATTTTGGACATTAATTATAGCTTTTTTCGAAAAAAGCTTGGGTGGTGTTGGGATAAATGAGGATCCAGAAAGCGGTTTAAATTGATTGAAATTCATTTCCAATCGAATTATGCGGAGTAGGGTCCACCCGCTATCCCTTTCCTGAAACTCTTCCATTTTTATTTTCAGTTGGTGTGAGTGATTGGTGAATATGTAGTCTAAATCCGAGTGGCTTGTAACAACTTCCATTTTGCTTTGGAATTGTTTAGTCTCCGTTTTTAAATCATCATCTTTCACGAGCATATATTCCGCAAAAAGCTCAAAATTAACTTTACCGGACATATAGCTTTGAAGCACATTAATTAAGTGAGATTTTAAAGCCTCTCCTGCTTCGAAGAGGAACTCTTCCGGGTATCTTAATTCCTCTCCTTCATTAACATACATATAATGAAGGATTCGTCCCTTGAATCCATCCGAAATCTTTTTGATTCTTCCATCCAAAGGTTCTATAGCATTCCGCTTGTGTTCCTCGGTGCGAGCATGGTGATTCCATTGAACTCCCACCGGGATGAAACGACGGCATGACTCACAATATTTTTGGGCTTGGTTATTCATTTTAATTTGGAAAGAATTACAATTGTAATTAATTTGTAGATTGTTTTTAAATTTTTATTTTCTTTTTCACAAAGTCAGTTGTATTGTAGTTAATTTACAATTATAATTTAATTGTTCTCACAAAGTCACTTTCAATTGAGGTACACTCGTTGATAAGATCACTTTACTGTTTTTAAATATAACTTTGAGGAGAGATTATTAGTATGAACTTAAACTTTAGTTTGTAAATTAAAAAATTCAAAGTTTTGATTGGTTGATGAAAATATTTTCCTTTAATTTAATATAAGAAATTAGACTTGCAACGAATTGATTGGTTGATGACAATATTTTCCTTAAATTAAATATAAGAAATTAGACTTGCAACGAATTGATTGGTTGATGACAATATTTTCCTTAAATTTAATATAAGAAATTAGACTTTCATTATTTTCATTGGTTGATTCCATCGAATATTTGATGGTGAGGGAGGTGAAAGTGAACAGCAACCAGGTTGTCGACTACTCGGTTTCTAGACACATTTGCATTTGTCTAACTATCTTAAAGGGATGATAGAGAAGTGAGAAGTTACTGGGAAGAACCTTCACTTCGAATTGAAACTCCACTGGATCAGCAACAAAAACAGCTAATAACAAGTAATCAGTTAAACATCAAGGAACAAACAACAGTTAAACATCAAGAAACAACAGTTAAACAGCAACAACAACAGTTAAACATCAAGAAACAACAGTTAAACAGCAACAACAACAGTTAAACATCAAGAAACAACAGTTAAACAGCAATAACAACAACAAGAAACAACAGTTAAACAACAAACATCATGAATAACAACCACGTGTGTAATGAAATCACCAATTTCCTCAAAGAAAATGGTGATTTCATTTTTGAGGATCATCGGCAGTCCCTGGAGATGATTTTCTCCAATCTTCAAAGGATGGACAGAGTCGGTGAGAGAGCCCTGGGCCGACGATGACGTAAGAGAGGGCCCGGATACTTGTCAATGTCACCAGGCACCATACCTTAGAATTAAAGCTATTGCTTTAATTGACAAATATAATAAACTTAACCTTAAATTTACAAATTAAAAAATAAATAAAACAATAAAAATATATTTGAATTTAAAATTAACATATTCTTTTGTTATTGGGGGTGGGTGTTTGTTTTCAGCTATTTCTTTCAGGTCAAAAAGTTAAAAAAAATAAAAATATATTTGAATTTAAAATTTACATATTCTTTTTGTTATTGGGGGAGGGTGTTTGTTTTCAGCTATTTCTTTCAGGTCAAAAAGTTTAAAAAATAAAAATATATTTGAATTTAAAATTTACATATTCTTTTTGTTATTGGGGTGGGTGTTTGTTTCTCAGTGGCAAGCAAAGGGATCCCCTTTTCAAGGGTGTTTGTGTCGCTTGCTCTCAACAACTTGTTTTTCTGTCTTAACAAAACGGTATATGGCGATCATTTTACGTTTTGTAATAATGGATTCGGGGAAGATGCGTGTGCCTGCTTTTTCTATAAAAATCATCGAGACGGAGCCTTAAAACTAATGTCATCATATTTAGTGTATAAGAAAAGCCTGTTACAAATTTCCAAATAAACATGACCTAAATTAAAATTTACATATTCTTTTTCTTTTTGTTATTGGGCGGGTGTTTGTTTCTCAGTGGCAAGCAAAGGGATCCCCTTTTCAAGGGTGATTGCTTTCAGCTGTTTCTTTTGAACGTGACAACAGCCCGTGACATTCTATCACGTACCCATGTGAGCACCACACTTTCTTAATCTAAGCAAAGAATATATCGCTATGATCACCTGCCACACCTCAGTAATTTCTCCCCGTTTAACTAGGATAATCTAGATAAGCAAAGGACACCCGTCACACCCCAGTAATTTTTCCCCCCATTAACCAGGAAAACCTAAATATAGCGCTATGATCACCCGTCACACCGTGTGAGCACCACACTTTCTCGATCTAAGCAAAGGACACCCGTCACACCCCAGTAACTTCTCCCCGTTTAACTAGAGTCCCGATTTCTGAACCGAAATTCGGGGGCGAATTCCTGAATACAATTCCTAGATATAAGCAACTTATCACCCTAATTAACGATCACCCGTCACACCCCAGTAACTTCTTCCCGCTTAATAAGAGTCCCGATTTTTGGACCGAATTTCGGGATCGGATTTCTGGTTACAAAAGCTGGATACAAAAGCTGGATACAAATTAACGATCACTCGTCACGCACCCATTAACTTTAATTACCCCCACACCTGTCACATTGTCCTGATTTATTACCCTAATTAGCATAATTAATTACCTCCCCTTCCACTTTTGTATCCAGCTTTAGATCCAGAACCCCCATTTTTACACTACTCTGCCGCATCAACGCTTTTTGATAACATCTCAAGATCTGCATTATTAAAATTTAAAAAAATTAAATTTTATGTTCTTAATTTTATTTAAATTTTAGCAATTTTATACGCTGCCCCTTAAGATATGATTTATATTTCAGTACCTCTCAAATGTTTGTATTTTTGTTGTCAATGTTGTTGTATTTTTGCTTGCGTCTGCAAAAACAAAAAAAAGTGTTGCATACTTCTACATGAAACAAATGAATTTAGTCAATGCACAGAAATGGAACAACTTAAAAAAAAAAAACGATTACCAAAAATTAAGGCAAAACCGCATTGAGTCGGCGGTATGCGCTTTTGTAAATTGATCAAAGAATTTTTTTTTGAAGGAATGACTTAATTTGAGGAGTCACTCGAAATACAAAGTACTCATTTGCTAAAAAAAAGCCGTAAAATTCAACAAATAAATTTATTTTAGGAAACAAGTAAGACATACGAGCTATATTATATTTTTTACTTGTTGAAAATAATCACTTCTAAATGTTTCGTAAAGAAGTCGAACAGCTACATCAGCATCTTTGACTTCTAGTTTTTTT
Source organism: Drosophila lutescens (assembly GCA_037075285.1). NCBI lineage: Eukaryota > Metazoa > Arthropoda > Insecta > Diptera > Drosophilidae > Drosophila > Drosophila lutescens. The sequence goes on from JBAMCF010000474.1 coordinate 6,928, forward strand.
TTTCATTTCCATCAATATTTGATGAATTTTCCAATTTGAAAATACGGTTAAGGAAAACTACTTGCCCGAATTCTTTGAAACTTAGGCATAAATTAGTTTAATGTTGTTCGATGACATCATAATTCAATGCTAGTTTCATTTTATTATTATTATTTTTTATAAATAACTTTGTTTAAAGCTGTAATAATTTGAATTCTTTGCCTACTTGTTCTACTTAACTACCCCACACTGTAATCATATGTTGAATTAGCGTTACGCACTCTTATACATACAGCTCACACATGTACATGTACAAAGAGCGCTTTGTAATCTCTAAATTGAACATTAAAATCAGTGCATATTAGAGATCGAAACAACTCGGACGTTTTACTCTGATACCACTGCATTTGGGCAGAATCAGCACATTTTGGCGACCGTGACAGGACTGTGCATTCGTCAAGTCCCACAATCAATCCTATTCACACTGAAAATCATTCACTCTGCATTCGGCGGAGAAATAGATTCCAGCATCCTAGACCGCCAGAATACTTGCAGTATTTTCGGCACGCAGAGCAGCCCATCGGACTATTGTCAGTGCATTTGGCATCATCGTTGGATCTCCGGAATCTTCGTTGGATCTCCGGAAGCATCGTTGGATCACCGAAATCATCGCCACTGGATCGTCGCGGATATCTGCATACAGGGTATGCGCCACATCAGAACCGTAAGCTAGACTCGCAAGCGCAATCGCGGTTTTGTTATTCCACTCTGACCATAGACACATACTTGTGCAGCTGGTCTGCAAATAAATGAGCCAAAAATTGAGTTACTCTCCCAAGCATCGGAGTGTTTTTTCTCTCTCAGAACTAAAGGTCATTGCCGTTATTTGCCGGAAAAGTATGCGAAAAATGCGGAAAAAGGGTTGAACAAATTTCCCACAAATTACATGCGTGTAAAAACGAGCGCGTGTTTCCTTCACCCTCCTTTTTTTTAGCGTTTTTACCGCGTCTGTGTTAGTCACTCATAAACGCATTAATTTGGGGATGCTAAAGGGTATATCCTTAGTAAAGCAACTGAAATTGATCTATATGCCGAGCACAACTCGATTTCCATTATAATTATATCTTCAGTCAGCTCTCCTTGAGCATTTAAACTAATTAATTAATATTTGCTCCACAATCACATTTAGTTTTCGCTAAATAACTCTTCGCAATATGACTGATACTCAACTCGTGTCTTTAAGACAACAAAGGAATACAATTCAGCGAAACTTAGTTAATCTCAAGGCTCGCATCGAACCGCAGAACGACATTGCTGCCCTTGAATGCCAGTCACAGATTTTGGAATCGTATTTTAAGCAAATTATTCAAATTCAATCGCAGATCGAACGGAAGGATGCGGCTGAGGAAGGCCGGCAAGAATTAGAGGACATATTCATAGACACCAAGGCAATTATCATCACTCGAATTGGGGCAACAAAGAAGGACCGGCCAGAAGATTCAAGTTTCTTTAATTCATCGGTAAATTGCGCAACTGGGCACCATAATCGTTTTCCATCGTTAAAGCTGCCTAAGTTCGACGGGAAGTATGGTGACTACATAAAGTTTATCACTGCCTTTACTAGCATGGTACATGATGATGCTTTAATATCAGGTGTTGACAAATTTAAATTATCCAATTATCCAAAGGCGTTAAAGCAGTTAAAGGAGCGTTACGATAAAAAGGTTTTGATTTTCATAGAGCACATTTCTAGCTTATTCGATATTCAAATGATGAAAAGATCTGATCACGCACCTCTTCGCTGTATCTTGGATACCGTCTCCGCGCTGCGTGAATCGTTGTTGTCGTTAGGAACAGAAGCAGATGTTATGAACGCAATACTAATTCATCTTGTTTTATCTAAAATTGATGCAGATTCAAAATTATCGTACGATCGTGTTCAAGAATACTAGGTATTTTTTACTTAGGAGGATTGTTATCGCAGCTTAAGCCGTCACTGTCGATATTTGAAGAGCAACGTTAAATGATCATCTGATGAGAAGCCAAAGGAAAGGCCCACGCAGAATATGAGACCTTTGTTACGTCACAGGGTGGTTATAAAAAATGTACTGCTACTGATCACACTCTCACTTAGTGCCCTTCATTTGGTTTACTAGACTGGCAGGATAAATTTAATTTCATCAAGCAATCCGCTCTGTGCATAAATTGTTTGCCCACCGGCCATTTAGCGAGCAGATGTCCAGGTACTATTCTGCATAGAACATCCAGAGCAACTAACACAAATTGTTGACCACACATCTCAGCAGGAGCGGGAACCCACACATGCTGTTTCCATGCTTTCGCGTCATTCGAGGCGCGCTTCAATTCCTACGGCAATAGTATTGATTAGGGATAAGTTCGGAATATTTCAGCCAGCCAGAGCTTTGCTTGACTCAGGCTCTGAAATAAATTTCATCTCTGAAGAGTTGGCTAAACTCCTTCAGCTCAGATTCGATAGACAGAAGTAAGACATTTCTGGCATAGGCGATGTCAGAACGCAGATGAGATTCGCTGTCTCAACAACTATTTGATCACGACTATCTGTAAATGAATGACATTTACAATTCGTTTGTAGCCAAGACCATATCTCTCAATCAGCCAGAGCGATTCGTGGACACTTCATAATGGAACATAACCACAGAGATTGACCTTGCAGATCCACGATTCTACATGCCTCACCGGATTGACCTACTCATCAGCAAACAAGAGTTTTTTGATTTACATTCAAATGGTAAAATTTCTTTGGGTCCAGGCCTTCCGCCTGGTCAATACTGCACTTGGTTGGATCGTTGGCGGAAAGTCGTCACATGCAACATGGCACGTTCTACGGAGCTGCAGGGTGCATTAGAATGGTTTTGGCTAATCGAAGAGTTTGATTCGCACCATCAAGGTTTCACCCTAGAAGAGCAGGAATGCGAACGGCATTTTTTGGCAAACACAAAGTTTATCACATCTGGACGGGTCCAAGTTTGCTTGCCCTTTAAAGAGAATCCTCACATGCTATGTAAATCTTTTGAAATTGCCAAATCCCGGTTTCTGCAAAATGAACGTAGTTTGAACCGCAACCCGTTGTTAAAGGAGATGTACGTGAAATTCATGAAGAAATACATAGATTTGAATCACATGCAATTGGCATCTGATTTCGACTCTCAGAAGACACATTATGTAATCCCGCATCATGGAGTCCTTAGATCAGAAAGCACGACTACCAAGCTGCGTGTTGTGTTCGATGCATCGTGCAAAACAACATCGAACCTTTCTCTAAATGAGATGTTAATGATTGGGCCAAGCATCCAGCAGAATCTTATCTTAACACTTATTGCCTTTCGCGTACATCGTCATGTACTTGTAGCTGATATCTGCAAGATGTATCGCCAGTTCGAAGTAACACCAGACGATCGTATGTATCAACTTGTTCTGTGAGGAGTCGTAAAACTCCCCACAAATATCGAGGCAGGAGTGCCCCTATTCGGTGGGCAAGAAAGTCATGTCGTTTTTTTTAGTAATCGTTTTTAATCTAATTTACTTACGACTAATCGGCATTTGCCAATATCTTTTGATTGGACAGTCCGATTTAAACAAACTTTACTGAGTTTGATAGGTATTGATGAGTAGAACAAAGTTGCCAAATAAACCTTTTTTCTATCTCTTGTAGTTTTCGAGAAAATCGAGCTTATATCTGAAAATAGCGGTCGAACATGGTTACGGACGAACATTTTGATTGGACAGTCCGATTTAAACAAACTTTATTGAGTTTGATAGGTATTGATGAGTAGAACAAAGTTGCCAAATAAACTTTTGTTATACCCTTGCAGAGGGAATTATAATTTCAGTCAGATATTGTAACGCAGTGAAGGAGACGTTTCCGACCACATAAAGTATATATATTCTTGATCAGCACCAATAGTCGAGTCCATCTAGCCATGTCCGTCTGTCCGTTTCTATGCGAACTAGTCTCTCAGTTTTAAAGCTATCGCAATGAAACTTTCCCAAAACTCTTCTTTCTATTGCAGGTAGTACATATGTCGGAGCGAGCCGGATCGGACCACTATATCTTAAGGCTCCCATACGAACTATCAAACAAATATAAGAAAATTCATTGTAACTTTGCAGGAAGTAGGCGTTTTGATTTCTGACAACTTAAAAAGGTATTTCTTTTATCTGCAAGGGTATATAAGCTTCGGCTGGCCGAAGCTAGCTTCCTTTCTTGTTTTCTATGTTTTTTCTGAGTGGTATTTTCTTTGATTGTCCACCACCCACTTTGCCGTTATCACCTTTTAGGATGTCACTTATAGGTTTTGCAATAGACGCGAAGTCTTTAATAAAACAGCTATAGTAACTTGCCAATCTAAGGAATGATCTGACATTAAATAGTGTGGTTGGTTGCTCGTAGTTACGTGTGAGGAGTCCTAAAATTCCCCACAAATCTCGAGGCAGGAGAGCCCCTAGCAACAGCGAAGGCAGCGAGAATGCAGCAGAATCCAAGGGCATGCAGATCCACCGGTAAATACTGGACCTTGGACCCGGCCAAAGCGGAGAGACCGTGACATAACGGTACCGCGCTGGACCTTGGACCCTGGCCGCCAAAGGGCAATAAGGTCGAACGGTAAAGCCGTGGACTTTGAACCGGCGCAAAGCGGATGCACCGTGAATTAACGGGACATCTTGGACCTTGGACCCGATGCGTGCCGTGTGCAAAGGGAAATGACGGGACACACTTGGACATTGGACCCTAGCGAGCCGTGTGCAAAAAGGGAAATAACGGGACACCGCCGCAGCCTATAAAAGGGACGGCGCAGGCGCAGCTCGAGGCAGTCAGTGGAAGTTCGCGAGGCAGTCGGTGGAAGTTCGCGCGGAAGTCAGTTGGAGCACGCGCGGCAGCTCGATCCGTGAAGAGGCACGGGACGGGTAGGTCGGAAGTCGCGACCCTGACAGCCGGAGTACAGGAGGACAGACCAAGATACGCGAGCGGAAGTACGAGTGCAACAAGTGAGCCAGATATCAAGAATACAAGTGCGAGGATTCAATCGAGTGCGTGGCCGTGAGAGTTTGTGCCTGGCGTCGGGGTTACGGTGGACTGACAATAAGGCTGAATCCTCGGATTTGACCTGTCGGGACATTTGTTTATCAGGCTAGAGCCAGACCGACCCCAGGGAACACGACGAAACAGGTGATCCCAGGATCATTCTGGTCGGACCCGAAAGGAAGGTTGTGCAGACTTTTGAGTCCTACAAGCCGGGTGGAACTGGAGAGACGCCGTTGGAGAACGACGCCGCAGGAGTCCACAAGTAGCACGAAGGGATACGAGAGCAGCGACGCCGTCGAGGAGCGCCGCCGAGAAACGCACGAAGTGAATCTTGAGCCGAGGAAGGCACGTCGGCGACCAGGCGAGCCGCAACAGCCAGCTGACGAAGAAACCAATTCCAGCGAAAAGAAAAACTTAATAAAGTTTTCCGATTTGTCCCAATCGGATATCACTGCATTTTCTTGGGTCACGGGCAGTCACGCAGTACAAATTTGGTGGGACGAACACACAATATCTCTGAGCTAGTCGCGGAGTTTACGTAGCGATCAAACAATCAAAGCAGTTCGTTACAGTCCTCTGGAAAGAATCCTCAGCTGCGCCTCTAGAATTGTTTCAGCTCAAAACTGTCACGTACGGCATGTCCTGTGCACCATTTCTAGCAATCAGGAGCTTGAAATATATGGCGGATAACTTCTCCAATCAGTTCCCCATCGGAGCAGCCGTTCTTAAAGAAGAGATGTACGTCGATGACCTCCTTACTGGAGCGGACAGTGTCGAAGAGCTTCATCTCAAGGCTGCAGAAGTCACCAGCATACTTTCTAAGGCTGGATTGGAGCTAGCAAAATGGAACACAAGCAAAATAGAAGGCAACGGAGCAGAGTTTCAATTCAAGGTTGATACCAAAGATGTAACGAAGGCTTTGGGCATGTCGTGGCAACCAAAACTAGATGTGTTCTGTTTTAGGTAAACCCTACCTACAATCTCTGTCATCACCAAGCGGAGCATCGTTTCACTTGTAGCTCACCTGTACGATTTGCTAGGGCTCGTATCGCCAGTCGTTATTCGATGCAAAATATTGGTCCAAGAGTTGTGGATGCACCGTATAAACTGGGATGATCCACTTCCCCCTGAGCTTCAATCCCAGTGGAAGCGAATAGAAGAAGATTTGCACAATCTTCAATCCATCGAAATTCCGAGATTTATTAACTCGTCCCCAAGAAATCTATCGGAAATACACCGACTTTGCCTATATCTACGAACATACTTAAATGGAGAGTTTAAATCAATGCTAATTATCGCCAAGTCTAAAGTGGCCCCAATAAAGGCAATTTCATTGCCGCGGCTAGAATTGTGCGCCGCATATTTATTGTGTCAAATATGGGCCAAGATTAAGCAAAAATTCGAGAAATACATTAATAATATTTTCTTTTGGACCGATTCAAGAATAGTTCTACAGTGGCTAACCATGCACTCGTCCAGGCTAAACTGTTTCGTCGCCAACCGGATTTCTGAGATGCAATCAACCACTTCAAACATCACTTGGAGGCACGTTCCGGGCAAGGACAATCCCATGGACAATGTGTCAAAAGGCTGCGCAGCGTCCGAGCTTATGGAAACTATATGATTTCGCGGACCAAGCTTCTTATGTCAGAACTCATCTGGATGGCCTCAACCAGTACCAAACTCTCAGAACACCGAAGAAGAGATGGAGCTGCGAAAATCAACAGTCCTCACATGTACCGATAGTGGTAGCAAAGAAGATGTATTGATTACGTTATCAACAAATTCTCATCCTATCGGCGCATTTTGCGAGTCATAGCTTGTGTGTTGCGCATCTTCAATAGAATTACACCAGCAACTGAATTGCAATACGCGTTCAAGCACATCGTATCACATATTCAGCAGAAGACCTTTTTCAACGAAATCCAGCAGCTCAAGGAAAAGAAGATTTTAAAACTCGAACATTAAAAACTAAATCCGTTCCTAGCAGCGGCTGACGAATCAAACCATTCTATAACACTTTAACGTGTAGGAGGCCGCTTTGCCAAGGCGCCCATTTTACTCGATGCCAAATTTCCTGTTCTTCTTCTTTAAAATAATCATTGCTTCACATTGAAATTTGTTGAATATCTCCACCGGCAGCACATTTACGCTGGACCAAAGGCTCTCATTGGAATCCTGCGACTCCAGGCTTGGATTGTAAACGCCAGAGAAATCGTTCGAAAGATTGAACGGCGCTGCAAACACTGCTACCATTATAAGCCTCGTTTAATGGAACAAATAATGGGATCACTTCCAGTTGATCGCTTTCATTCACAACGACGTTTTTTTTGTAACTGGAGTCGACCTATGTGCACCTACCGCATTCGAAGCAAGGTGCCATATAAAACATACATGGCCGTGATTATATGATTTCGTCGAAAGCAATCCACATAGAACTCATTTCCGATCTGTCTACTAATAACTTTATTCTTTGTTTAAAACGCTTCGTTAGTCGCAGAGGCATCCCACTACGCATCTATTGTGACAATGCCACTAATTTCGTCGGTGCACGATCACAGCTCGAGGACTTCAAGCAGCAGCTGTTCGACGAAGCCAACACATTGAATGTGCAGAATTTCAGCAGCATCGTGGGATTTGAGTTTAAGTTCATCCCCCGCGTGCTCCCCACTTTGGCGGCTTGTGGGAGGCCGCAGTGAAGTCCATTAAGACCTTGATGATGAAAAACTTGGGCAACACTGGGTTAACGTACGAGGAGCTTCAAACTATTGCAATCGAGGCGGAGGCAATATTAAACTCAAGACCAATGGCACCCCTCTCCGAAGACCCAAACGATGGAGAGGAGCTTAGTCCAGCGCACCTGCCGATTGGGTCCCCTTTGATGTCCGTACCGGAGCCTTCAATTGACGATAGCAGACCATCCTATCCTACGCAGTGGCAGCGCGTAACGTACTTGATGCAACAGTTCTGGGAACTATGGAGGCATAATTACTTACACACGCTTCAGGAGCGCTCCAAATGGCTCAAACCCAATGCCAACATTCAAATTGGCCAAATGGTCATCGTTCACGAGGACAATGCACCTCCCCAGGAATGGATCCTTGGTCGCATCACCAACACGCATTTCGGAGCTGATGGACGAGTAAGAGTGGCCGAGATTAAGGTGATAAATCGAAGCATTCGAAGACCCATCTGTAAGATAGCGCCCCTGCCTGAGCAAATTGGTTCTTAAATACTTCTTGGATCATTCAACGGGCGGAGAATGTTCGATGACATCATAATTCAATGCTAAATTCATTTTATTATTATTATTTTTAAACCCGTTACTCGTAGAGTAAAAGGGTATATTGTATTCGTGCAAAAGTATGTAACAGCTAGAAGGAAGCATTTCCGACCCTATAAAGTATATATATTTTTGATCAGGGTCACTAGCCGAGTCGATCTAGCCATGTCCGTCTGTCCGTCTGTATGAACGCTGACATCTCGGAAACTACAAAAGCTAGAAAGTTCGGATTACCCACGAATATTCTTGGGCTTCCTACACAGCGCAAGTTTGTTTCAGCCGAGGGCCACGCCCCCTCTAACGCCCACAATCGCCTTAAACGATTTTAAAAGGTGTCTGGCTCCCACACCTTTAAAGATTTTGGAAAAGTAAAAATGCAGTTTTATTGTGTTTATCAATACCTATCGAAATGTAGAAGAAATTTTTCAAATTGGAAATTTTCAAAAAGTTATGCGCGATCAAAGTTTAATATATCCATCTCCCTCGCACTCCTTTTAGCTGAGTACCGGGTATCTGATAGTCGGGGCACCCGACTATAGCGTTCTCTCTTGTTTATAAATAACTTTGTTTAAAGCTGTAATAATTTGAATTCTTTGCCAAACTTGTTCTACTTAACTACCCCACACTGTAATCATATATTTGTATTTTAAATTCGCGTTACGCACTCTTATACATACAGCTCACACATGTACATATCGCTCTTTGTAATCTCTAAATTGAACATTAAAATCAGTGCATATTAGAGATCGAAACAACTCGGACGTTTTACTCTGATACCTCTGCATTTGGCAAGAGTCAGCACAAATGTAATATAAAAAGGACCCCAAACTCATATTGGTCATATTCTTAAAAAACAAGAGAGAACGCTATAGTCGGGTGCCCCGAGTATCAGATACCCGTTACTCAGGTAAAGGGAGTGCGAGGGAGATGGAGATAGAAACTTTGATCACGCATAACTTTTTTAAAATCGTATCTAAGCGATTGTGGGCGTTAGAGGGGGCGTGGCACCTTCTTGAAACAAACTTGCGCTGCGTAGGAACTCCAAAAATCTTCATGCCAAATACCAATCCTCTAGCTTTTATAGTTTCCGAGATCTCAGCGTTCATACGGACGGACAGACAGACAGACAAACAGACAGACAGACGGACAGACAGGCATGGCTAGATCGACTTGGCTAGTGATCCTGATCAAGAATATATACACTTTATAGGGTCGGAAATGCGTCCTTCTAGCTGTTACATACTTTTGCACGAATACAATATACAGTTATACTCTACGAGTATCGGGTATAAGAAAAGAGAACGCTATAGTCGGGTGCCCCCACTATCAGATACCCCTTACTCAGCTAAAGGGAGTGCGAGATGGAGATATAAAAAATGATCGCGCAAAACTTTTTAACGAATGGTCCGATTTGAAATTTTTTTGTCTACATTTCGATAGGTATTGATAAACACAATAATGGGCGCCAGACACCTTTTAAAATCGTTTAAGGCGATTGTGGGCGTTAGAGGGGCGTGGCCCTCCGCTGAAACAAACTTGCACTGCGTAGGAAGCCCAAGAATATGTGTGCGTAATCCCAACATTCTAGCTATTGTAGTTTCCGAGATCTCAGAGTTCATACGGACAGACAGAAGGACAGACGGACATGGCTAGATCGACTCGGCTAGTGATCCTGATCAAGAATATGTACACTTTATAGGGTCGGAAATGCTTCCTTCTAGCTGTCCCGACGTGATTAAAGGAGCTGGTAGAAAAATCTTTATCCAGCTTTACAGGATAGCATAAATTTTTGTGCCTACGCGAATGTAAACACACAGGAACAGTGATAATTCGCACTGTCGGCACGGAGACGCTTTGGAGTTACGCGGCCTCTTCCCGGAGGTCAGAAAGTAAGACCGCGGAGTTATAAGATGGGCTGATAACTTATTTATTGTGAAGTTGGTACATGCTTTTATACTAATTGGAGATGCGGAAGTTTAGTGGACAGAATAGCAAAGAGTAGGTCAGAGAAATTGATTACGCTAACAGATTGCATATTTGTTCGGCTGACACTGCAGAATGTGCTGACTACTTGGCGGGTCTTGACTCTGTAGAATATGCTGATCAGTACTTATTACCAGCCGTGGGTGCAACTGGGCGCCTGGTACTGTTACCAATTTGGATACTGCTTGATTTGTTGGTGCTGGTCATGTTTAGCAACATTGTGTTTGAACATTCTCCCCCCCATTGAGGGGTACCCTCAATTTCTCCGTCAGCTTTCGAGGCTCAAGCTTCTGAGTAACGTCCTTCCACTTTTCTTATGGCTGCTGGATGCTCCCCTTTGACGTGAGGGCTGAAATGGTACCGTCAAAGAACTTGATCATATGGCCTTTACAGTATGAGACCTTCCTGTAAAAATGCTTAGATTGTTTTCGGTTAAATATATACATTTCTTTAACAATTCAGAAATCTTGTAGTTTAAAGGTTAATGAGAAGGTGCGCTTATTTTCGTAGTTAATTCATTTGATTGTCGAAACCTCGCGTGGTTAATATGCTGCACACTGGATTACTTGTCGGTTCGTTATGTAGCATTGTATGATGCCGTTGCTGGCAGACTCGACAGTTGGCTGATGATTTACAGAATTCGACCTTATGAGCCATAGACAAGCAATTTGTGCATCCTCCTACTTGAATAATAACTTGGCGCCGCTTTTTAGGATCCATTTCTTGAAAACGAATACATGCCCTTATGTAATGTGGCTCTAGGTGGCAAGTCTTGCAGCTCTCTTCGTTGTTGACTGATGGATTACGGAGAGTTGCTGTAGGTTGTGCGTTTATCGTCTCAAACATGCAAGCGCCGCGCTTAATAAACGTCAGTACACTCTTTAAGGCTGGAATTTCAGTTGGAGCATCGGATGAATTTTCCAGTGCGGCTAAGGTATCGTGGTCTAGTTTTCTCCTGATGAGAAGACCAAGGATGAGATCCCATGATTTCGTGCTGATATCGAGGACTTTTAGTGTGCTTAAAGTCGTGTAGTGCTCGAAGCTGTTGTGCAGTATCGTTGATGGGCATGTGATCGACTATTTTCCCTATTGCAGCAAACACTAATATTTTGCCGTTTTGGTACCTCAGTTTTAGTCTTTCCCAGGTGTATCCGTCAAAATGTTCTTTGCTTCACCGTAAAGAGAGTTCTAAAGAATGTGTAGCTTCTGGCTGGCTGAGTATGGCATATTATGGACTAGTTCTACAAATAAGTCGTGGAATTTATTTAGATATTTAGATATTCGCCATCAAATTTAGGAATCTTGATTGGTGGGAGCGATAGATTTAGGCTCATTTGAGCTTCGATTTCTCGAAGTAAGGTCATTTCATATTCTTCGTATAATGTCCTGAATCGACCTATTTCTGCTTCGGCGGCGGCCACTGCTCCAGGTATACTGTCGATTTCATCATGCGCCTCTCTCAATTAG
>JBAMCF010000475.1:0-24707 GCA_037075285.1 Drosophila lutescens
TAAAAATTGTGAGTAAAATAAATTAAAATCATCAATAAATATTATGATTATAAATTATGATTATAGTATTTAGTTTAATTTATTTGATTAAAAATTATTAATATTCTTTCTACGAATTTTAAAATTACTAAAAATTAAAGATAAATGTGAGAACAAGATTTTTTTTTGTGTAAATCATAGGATTTTTAAATATTATAAGTTGGTGATTTTTTGTTAAAAAATATTATAATCGTAGTGCCACAGAAATCACACAGCGCATAAGTGGCCTGATATTGATGCTACTCAGAAACCCACCCCCATTTAACGCTCAGAAATTATCTATCCCCACACCGCCGCCTGCAAAAAGGAACAGGATTTCAAGAACACAAAAACCAACTTCTCACTTTCCTGCTGGGGAACCGGGAGAGACACGTACATACATTCATATTTACAAACAGGCCTTTGAGCGAAGGGAGCCCGAATGTAAGCAGGTCAGTTCATGGTACAATTTAGAGAAGAAGAAGAGAGAAAAGTCGCGACGCGTCGGTCGAGAGAGCGAGAGACAGGAGCAGAATATGAAAGGGTTGAAAATCGGGTTTCAGATCGGGTGAGCCGCGTACATGCATACATATTTAGATGCCTAGGTATGTCAAACAAATACAACATATTTTTCTTTTTGATATACTCTTACCTTAGAAGGTTTTAAAACAAAATTACAGCTTCGTCAAACAAATTATTTGGCTGATGCAACTGAAGGTATTTTAGCTATTCATCTGTAATTTTTCACTCTGAAAAATAAATATAATGCGAGTAATAAGGTGAAGTTATTATAGAACTGTACACCTACATATTTATGTACAAATGTATGTATGTACGTAGCTTTTAGCTACAAAAACAATTCAACTAAATTTGTATAAACTTGGTCAAGAGATTTCGAGTTTTTCCTTTAATTACATACACACAATTATACGCGTGCTATAAAAAAACAAGAGAGACCGTTATAGTCGGATGCCCCGACTATCAGATACCCGTTACTCAGGTAAAGGGAGTGCGAGGGAGATGGAGATAGAAACTTTGATCACGCATAACTTTTTAACGAATGGTCCGATTTGCAAAATTTCTTCTACATTTCGATAGGTATTGATAAACACAATAAAACGGCATTTTTACTTTTCCGAAATATTTAAATTTTTGAAATCGTATATTATCGATTGCGGGCGTAAGAGGGGGCGTGGCACTTTTTTAAACTTGCGCTGCGTAGGAACTCCTAGAATCTGCACGCAAAACGCCAATCTTTTAGCTTTTATAGTTTCCGAGAATAGTGATCAGGATCACTAGCCGAGTCGATCTAGCCATGTCCGTCTGTCTGTCTGTCCGTCTGTCCGTATGAACGCTGAGATCTCGGAAACTATAAAAGCTAGAAGATTGGCATTTTGCATACAGATTCTAGGAGTTCCTACGCAGCGCAAGTTTGTTTCAAAAAGGTGCCACGCCCCCTCTAACGCCCACAATCGCTTATATACGATTTTAAAAATTTCAATATTTCGGAAAAGTAAAAATGCAGTTTTATTGTGTTTATCAATACCTATCGAAATGTAGAAGAAATTTTTCAAATCGGACCATTCGTTAAAAAGTTATGCGTGTTCAAAGTTTCTATCTCGATCTCCCTCGCACTCCCTTTACCTGAGTAACGGGTATCTGATTGTCGGGGCACCCGACTATAGCGTTCTCTCTTGTTTTTTCTATTTTCAAAGGTAGGCCGATTTAATGGCGAGATTTCTAAAATTTAGAAATTAATTTTTATGAGTGTATTGCTTTCTGAAAGTTTTTTATATTCTGCTCAAAGCATCGATGTTATTATATTTTTGCCGAAAAAGCCTTTTTCTTGTTATGCGTCTACTATTTTAGTGGTGGAAACGTCAGGCTCTATGGCCTTTAACACTTGTTGCAAACCTTGGCTGCTTTTGAGCTGATACTTGTAGTATGGTTTTTTAGTCTCATGAAGGTATTTGGCTTCAGTTTTAGTTTGAAGATTTGCATCGTGAATATTTCCTTTAACAAAAGGAGTAATATAAAAATTGTCACTCCTGACCAGCGCAACTATTTTCTTTACTAGGTCATTTGAGTTCAGATCCGAAAAACAAGAGAGAACGCTATAGTCGAGTGCCTCGACTGTAAGAAACCCGTTTCCCAGCTAACCAACTTAAAAAACCAAAATCAACGCAAAAAGTGTGGGCGCTAACATTTAAGGGCGTTTGTGGGCGGTATGGTGGGCATTAGGTATTGACGAATCAAATATATTTGAGTTTTTATTTTCAATCTAGCTCGTTTGAGTGGGCATGGCAAATTTTTTTTAAAGTCATAGGTATTGAAGAATCAAATACAATTCAGTTAAAATCTGTAATATTGCTTCAAAACTGTGGGCGCCACAGCTTTTCGCGGTTTGTGGGCGTAAGAGTAGGGTGGCTCCTCAATGAAACAAACTTACGCTGCGTAGGAACCCCTAGATTCTGCTTGCTCAATGGCAAACTTCTAGCTTTTATAGTTTCCGAGATCTCATCATTCATACAGAATGAATGAATATATATGCTTAATTAAGCATATTTATGGTCGGAAACACTTCCTTCTAACTGTTACATACCTTCCGAGGAATACAATATACCATTTTACTCTGCGAGTAACAGGTATAGGAAACTCTTCCCAAAGGACGGGTTTCTTTTATGCAGAAAAATATGGTCCACGTTTGAAAACGATCGGTTAAGCCGCCTAGAAAGGACGATGGCCACGTACTTTCAAAAACGCAACTTGCAAACTCATGTATTTCAATCCGATATATTATTAAAAGTTCAGATAGATTTAATGAGAGAAATCGATGTAGATGTCTTAGTCGAACTTGTCGATGTTTCAGTTGGCTTTGCCGGATTTGAATACTGCACTGATTTGAGGCACTGATGATCTGAACTATAAGCTAGCACCAACAAAAAGTGCTTATCAGTGGGACTGAACCCACGACTCACAATAGCTACCTAATATTTAAGTCCCAAAACATTTACTAGGCCAAAAAGATTTGCATGAGTGAAAATTTAACGGAAAACAAGAGAGAACGTTATAGTCGGGTGCCCTGACTATCAGTTACTCAGGTAAAGGGAGTGCAAGGGAGATGGAGATAGAAACTTTGATCATGCATAACTTTTTAACGAATGGTCCGATTTGAAAAATTTCTTCTACATTTCGATAGGTATTGATAAACACAATAAAACTGCATTTTTACTTTTCCGAAATATTTAAATTTTTTAAATCGTATATAAGCGATTGTGGGCGTTAGAGGGGGCGTGGCACTTTTTTAAAACAAACTTGCGCTGCGTAGGAACTCCTAGAATCTGCTACAAAACGCCAATCTTCTAGCTTTTATAGTTTCCGAAATCTCAGCGTTCATACAGACAGACAGACGGACAGACAGACGGACAGACGGACATGGCTAGATCGACTCGGCTAGTGATCCTGATCAAGAATATATATACTTTATGGGGTCGGAAACGCTTCCTTCTAGCTGTTACATACTTTTGCACGAATACAATATACCCTTTTACTCTACGAGTAACGGGTATAACTACTTAATATTAACTTAATTATTATTTGTATTTTTCAACTTTATCTATTTTAACTTAATATTAACTACCTTATTATATTTTTATTTTACAGATTATAATTATGGACTACAAAAATCTTTTGGTCGCAATGTGTGCGATTTTAACATTCGATTTTTCTGCACCTAGTCCTCAACAAAACATAAATGCACAGAAAAATATTGAAGAAATATTTAACACTAACAGTAACCGACCTGCGCTACAAAATAGCGGAATTGGATTCGTGGTTACACCTGAGCCTATAGATCCCATAAGTCCACAGAAAGAATTTAACTCAATTAGCGGCAAGACTACAGCATGCAACTGCGTACCTTATTATAAGTGCGACCCGTCAACGAATAGTGTGACTGAGGACGAATCTTTTGATGGATTTGGTGTAATAGATATTCGTTTTAACGCCGATGATCCGATCTGTCCGGCATCTGTAGACGTATGTTGTGCAGATAACAGGACGCGTAATGTTACCTTAAACCCAACACCTTTAACTCAAAGACCAAACCAACCACGAGGTTGCGGTGTTCGCAATACAGGTGGATTAGATTTTACTCTTTCTGGTGTGACGCAAAATGAAGCTGGCTTTGGCGAGTTTCCGTGGACGGTGGCTTTATTGCACTCCGGAAACATGAGCTATTTCTGTGCTGGGTCACTTATACATCAACAGGTGGTTTTGACTGCGGTGCACTGTGTTGAAACTCATGGAAAAGAAACATTTATAGTGCGTGCAGGAGAGTGGGACACACAAACAACAAAAGAACGTCTACCGTATCAAGAAAGAACTTCGCAAACGGTTATAAGACATCCACAATACAAGAGCAGAAACATAGCAAATGATTTTGCTCTTATAATTCTAAGTGATCCGCTTATCTTAGATGATCACATTAACGTTGTATGCTTACCAAAACAAGAACCGGAACCCTCTACCACATGTTTTTCCACAGGCTGGGGAAAGGACGTTTTTGGTTCTGTTGGGAAATATAGTGTCATAATGAAACGAGTGCCGTTGCCAATTGTCGCATTTAATTCTTGTCAGGCCCAGCTTCGAAATACTCGACTTGGACCTAAGTTTGCCTTGGATAGGTCATTCATATGTGCAGGTGGGCAGCGCGGCATTGATACCTGTCAAGGCGATGGTGGAGCCCCATTGGTGTGTCCAATTGGAACAACATCAGAAGACCGATATCTGCAGAATGGAATTGTTGCTTGGGGGATTGGCTGCAATGATGAAGTGCCAGCAGCTTACGCCAATGTTGCTTTGGCACGAGATTGGATTGACCAGCAAATGTTAGCCAATGGCTTCGGAACGGATGTATACACTGCCTGACTTAATGATTGCAGTTGCCAAACAAATTTAAAATAAAATAAAGTTTAAATGAATACAAAATACTTAAATTAAAAAAAGTCTTAGAAATACAATATTATTTTTGTATGTTATTAATAATGCCAACAATAACCCAGCGGATTTTTGAAAGTCAAGGAGCACTTTGCTAGTAACAGCGCCTTTATATAATGTTTATATATTTCGTAAACAGGGCAGGTAGTATATATGGGACTCGTTATACCCTTGCAGAGGGTATTATAATTTCAGTCAGATATTGTAACGCAGAGAAGAAGACTTTTCCGACCACATAAAGTATATATATTCTTGATCAGCACCAATAGCCGAGTCCATCTAGCCATGTCCGTCTGTCCGTTTCTATACGAACTAGTCTCTCAATTTTAAAGCTATCGCAATGAAACTTTCCCAAAAGTCTTCTTTCTATTGCAGGTAGTACATATGTCGGAGCGAGCCGGATCGGACCACTATATCTTAAGGCTCCCAGACGAATAATCAAACAAAAATGAGAAAATTCATTGTAACTTTGCAGGAAGTAGGCGTTTTGATTTCTGACAACTTAAAAAGGTATTTCTTTTATCTGCAAGGGTATATAAGCTTCGACTGGCCGAAGCTAGCTTCCTTTCTTGTTTTTGACTTGTGAATAGTTTTTCTTTTATCTCTCATAAATATACAGCTGTGACCATGGAAATAGTAGTGCACTTATGTTACTTCTTAAAAGTTTCACTGTGGCTATATTTCTATACCGATTGAAACCGTTTCGGATTCTTTTGTTAGATAAGACTATATAGAGTAGAATTCAGCCAAAACCCGATCCAAATATTGGTTTATACCAGCGGTCGGCACACACATACAATAACGTTTTGTTTAATATTTGTATGAGTAAATTACACTGGGCAGATCATCAGAGTGTGTGTGCAGAACGCTGCTCTACAGTATACGTGAGCGAGCAGCGGCTGGGCAGAACAAAACCCTATGCTCACTTAATAGGGCGCTGCCGACCGCTGGTTTATACCAAGCTTATACCAATTTTTAAAAATTATGTCAAAATTCGGCCGCTCATTAAAATAGTAGTGCCAGCGTTAATGACTAAAAAAAATATTTAAACGCAATGTTTTAAATCGGCACATTTTTTTAAAATGAACTGTGTTCATTATTATTACAAAAAGTTTTTAGCTGGACGATCATACACTGTTGTTATCCTTTGGGAAACACAAAAACGGTAACAACAAAAAATAATAAAATGTGGTGGTTGAAATGCAAAAACAACTACATTTTAAAATCATTTTGTACCTTTTCGATTAATTTAACACTATTAAGAGTAGAAACTTATCATAAAATCTACAATTTACCGACTAGAACGTTTATAAACCAATAATTAAGCATCAGAAGTGTGCGCCTATTTGGGTGGTCCTATCGTTTTTTATGTTGTAAAATTAAAAAATCGAACTAAATGTGTATATTATTGGATTAAATATTTCATTAACAACTGATTTAATAATGTTCTGCAGTAAAAAGTTAAGTTATACCGCCAAGGGCTGTACAGCAAGACCAAGTTGCAATAAAACCTATACCTTATTTATGCAAGTCTAGACCTCGGCAAGATACCGAAGTAACTCATGGCCAAAAGTGTCACAACCAAGTTTATTTAAGA
Source organism: Drosophila lutescens (assembly GCA_037075285.1). NCBI lineage: Eukaryota > Metazoa > Arthropoda > Insecta > Diptera > Drosophilidae > Drosophila > Drosophila lutescens. Next base: position 6,614 of record JBAMCF010000475.1, read on the forward strand.
AATGTTGCTCTTAATACAAAGTAAAATGAACTTTTGGGTACTTTTTGGAAATTTGTAGGCAGTAAATACCAACTTTTGGTATTGGCTTACTTTTCGTATGTATACGAAGAGTAAGTTTTATTGCAACTTGGTCTTGCTGTACTGCCCTTGGCGGTATAACTTAACTTTTTACTGCAGAACATTATTAAATCAGTTGTTAATGAAATATTTAATCCAATAATATACACATTTAGTTCGATTTTTTAATTTTACAACATAAAAAACGATAGGACCACCCAAATAGGCGCACACTTCTGATGCTTAATTATTGGTTTATAAACGTTCTAGTCGGTAAATTGTAGATTTTATGATAAGTTTCTACTCTTAATAGTGTTAAATTAATCGAAAAGGTACAAAATGATTTTAAAATGTAGTTGTTTTTGCATTTCAACCACCACATTTTATTATTTTTTGTTGTTACCGTTTTTATGTGTTTCCCAAAGGATAACAACAGTGTATGATCGTCCAGCTAAAAACTTTTTGTAATAATAATGAACACAGTTAATTTTAAAAAAATGTGCCGATTTAAAACATTGCGTTTAAATATTTTTTTAGTCATTAACGCTGGCACTACTATTTTAATGAGCGGCCGAATTTTGACATAATTTTTAAAAATTGGTATAAGCTTGGTATAAACCAATATTTGGATCGGGTTTTGGCTGAATTCTACTCTATATAGTCTTATCTAACAAAAGAATCCGAAACGGTTTCAATCGGTATAGAAATATAGCCACAGTGAAACTTTTAAGAAGTAACATAAGTGCACTACTATTTCCATGGTCACAGCTGTATATCCCTTATTATCTAGGAAAAGCTAGTGAAAGTGTTTTCTAGATCACTGCGGATTTCGATCCCTGATGAGACGCCCAAAAATTTGACACCGCAGAGAAGTAAGAGCCAGTAAGAGATCTTGCTCCGGGCCAGGTGCCCACCACCAAACCGCTGACAATCGCGCCCCTCTTCTAACTTAACCCTGGACTTTAGAAATGACTTAAACTTTTAAAAACTATCGGTCAGTGGCTTGAGTCGATGGGCCGTCACACAGCCCCAGAGAAAACGGAAGCAGTCCTGTTGACCAGTAAGAAGGTCGTGGAAGTACCCACGAAGTGGTATCCTCGCCAGCCACTGATTACCTGGGAGTCGTTTGTAACCCCAGATTGTTATTCCGTGAGCAGCAACCCGCTAGTCCCTGTCTCGCATTACACTGTTAAAATTAGAGAACGAAAAAGTCAGAAGCAAATATGCTTGATTTCAGTATTTATACCCGTTACTCGTAGAGTAAAAGGGTATATTGTATTCGTGCAAAAGTATGTAACAGGGAGATGGAAACGTTTCCGACCCTATAAAGTATATATATTCTTGATCAGGATCACTAGCCGAGTCGATATAGCCATGTCCGTCTGTCCGTCTCTCTGTCTGTCCGTCTGTCTGTCTGTCTGTCCGTCCGTATGAACGCTGAGATCTCGGAAACTATAAAAGCTAGAAGATTGGCATTTTGCATGCAGAGTTCCTACGCAGCGCATGTTTGTTTTAAAAAGTGCCACGCCCCCTCTAACGCCCACAATCGCTTATATACGATATTAAAAATTTAAATATTTCGGAAAAGTGTTTATCAATACCTATCGAAATGTAGAAGAAATTTTTCAAATCGGACCATTCGTTAAAAAGTTATGCGTGATCAAAGTTTCTATCTCCATCTCCCTCGCACTCACATTACCTGAGTAACGGGTATCTGATAGTCGGGGCACCCGACTATAACGTTCTCTCTTGTTTTATACTCGTTACTCGTAGAGTAAAAGGGGAAAAGTATGTAACAGGTAGAAGGAAACGTTTCCGACCCTATAAAGAATATATATTCTTGATCACCAGCTGAGTCGATCTAGCCCGTCTGTCCGACCGTCCGTCTGACCGTGTGAACGCTTTGATCTTTGATAGATGGAGCCAGCTTGAACAATAGAGAACGCTATAGTCTGGTGCCCCGACTATCAGATACCCGTACTCAGCTAAAGGGCGTGCGAGTGCCCATAGGCCTGCACCAAAAACACTTTCGAGCAGTGTAATCACACTGGATCATAAAAGCTACTGGCAAATACCTGTAGAAGAACAGAATATTGGCGAACAAACGTAGGGTCTCAAATGACGTTTGACCCCAAACGCGAATGAAAAATACTGTTTTTTTAGGAAAATACCATAGTAGTCAGCACAGATATACTCGTGAATTTTAATTTCAAATTATTATACCCGTCGTAGAGTAAAAGGGTATATTGTATTCGTGCAAAAGTATGTAACAGGGAGAAGAAAGCGTTTCCGACCCTATAAAGTATATTTATTCTTGATCAGGGTCACTAGCCGAGTCGATATAGCCCTGTCTGTCTGTCCGCCCGTCTGTCTGTCCGTCCGTATGAACGCTGAGATCTCGGAAACTACAAAAGCTAGAAATTTGGGATTACCCACACATATTCTTGGGCTTCCTACGCAGCGCAAGTTTATTTTAGCGTAGCGCCACGCCCCCTCTAACGCCCATAATCGCCCACAAACTATTTTAAAATGTGTCTGGCGCCCGCATTTTTAAAGGTTTCGGAGAAGTATAAATCCAATTTTGTTGTGTTTATTTATACCTAGAATCGGAACATTCGTTAAAAAGTTATGCCCGATCAAAGATTTATATCTCCATCTCCCTCGCACACCCTTTAGCTGAGTAACGGGTATCTGATAGTCGGGGCACCCGACTATAACGTTCTCTCCTGTTTCAAATTAAGTTATATATCTGTGCTGACTACTATTCTATTTTTCAGTATTTTTTATTTGCGTTTTGGGGTTCAAACGTCATTTTCGACCATAAGTATGTTCGTCAATATTGCTTAGAATTCTTTAAAGATTACGTTCCCCCTATACGATTTTTGGGGTCCCTAAATGCACACTATAAAAACTATGAAAAGTGTAAAATTAAATCACAGGCCATATGCGTAGACTTTGTCCGTTACCAAGATCAACTCGATGCTACTGGGTTTATAAACCAGTTTTCCAAATGTGTTGAACTGCCGGCAGTAAGAAAAGCGACGCCTTTTGACTTTTTTTGTAATAACTGAATGATGTAAACGGCATATGATAGATAACACAGGCCGACAGAATTTCGTGTTTTTAGTTGTTGAGGGGTGCTCGTTGGTCACTTCTAGGTACATTATAGTAGTGTTGGGTTGCTCATGAGTGAGTGAACAAAAAAAAGTTGCTCACTAAACTGAGTGAGTGAACATGTTCCTTCGAACTTGTTCTTTATTGTTCACTTGTTCAGTTTTGCTCACTTGCTCCTTTTTGTTTGCTCAGTTTTGCTCTCTTACTTGCTCTTTTTTGTTCACTTGATCAGTTTGGCTCTCTTATTTGATCTTTTTAGTTCACTTGCTCAGTTGCTCTATTGCTGTTTTTGGCACAAAAAGAATTTTTTTTTTACTTTTAGGATGCATTTTGCATACGGTTTTACAGACAATGAGATGTTTTCTCAGAGCCAGTGAAAAAGTTAAGGACAGAACAAGTGAGCAAGTGAGCAAGTGAGTAAGTGAACAAGTGAGCAAACTAAGTGAGTTGACTCATTGTGAAAAAAAGAACAAGTGAACATGTTCACCCAAATGAGCAGTTTTTACCCAACACTACATTATAGCATCCGTCTCGACATTGTTGAATACTTCGGACATATCTACGAATACTCCAAACGCATATTCCTTAATGAGTAGGGCTCTCTTAACGGTTGTGTAACGAATAATAAGTTTTTTATTTATCCTAATAAATACAAAATGCATTTATTTATAAACCCTAGCGATGGTATTAGATTTGAACAGAGTGCGCATGCAACAAACAAATGTAACCTGGCACTGGCTGGACGGCAAATGGTCGTGGTGGTCTTGCTATCTTTCAAAATATACGCCTTTATTTATTTTTACTGGAAGATAGTGTTGCATGCATGAAGAATAATCCAATATCAGTTGGAGTGAGAGGACTAACAATCAAAAATAGGAGGAGCGATAGAACGGGGAAATGTAAAGAAAATATAGAATAGTGGGTAGTACATATTTGTTTTGCCTCTAAGTCGCGTCCCTTAATGCCTATTCACTTCCGTTGGTATCAAGGTACAGGTGACCCTATTTTATAAGAAAAAACAAGAGAGAACGCATATAGTCGGGTTGGTGTCCCGACTATCTAATATCCGTCACTCAGCTAAAGGGAGTGCGAGGGAGATGGATATATAAAATTTGTTTGATTGCGCATAACATTTTAATTAATGGTCCGATTTGAAAAATGTGTTCTACATTTCGATAGGTATAAATATACACAACAAAATTGCATTTATACTTCTCGGAAATCTTTAAAGGTGTGGGCGCCAGACACATTTTAAAATCGTTAGTGGGCGATTGTGGGCGTTAGGGGCGTGGCACCTTTTTGAAATAAACTTGCGCTGCGTAGGAAGCCCAAGAATATGTGTGGGAAATCTCAATCTAGCTTTTGTAGTTTCCGAGATCTCAGCGTTCATACGGACAGACAAGACAGACGGGCAGACGGACATGGCTATATCGACTCGGTTAGTGACCCTGATCAAGAATATATATATTGTACTTTATGGGGTCGGAAACGCTTCCTTCTAGCTGTTACATACTTTTGCACGAATACAATATACCCTTTTACTCTACGAGTAACGATAATAACTATTGCTTAATTTATTTACACTTGAAAACCGTAGAATAATGCTTGGTAACTATTTTTATGCAAAACCTTATAACAGGTGATAATAATTCTGTAGAACTGGTAAACCGTTTAACTTTTAATGTTCCCGTTAGACTAACACGAAATTATTACCCTCTTAATTTGCCTCGATGTACATAAAATTTACTTTGCATGAGCCCTTTCGCGTTCTATGTAAAAATTATAACAATCTTTATTATTTAATTTGCACTTCAATATCTATCCCTGTATTAAAAACTAAAATTTTCTCTTTTGCTTCAATCTTAGTTTTAGCCTTTATAATGTGTCCCGTCTCTATTTGTTTCATGTATCTACCTCACGAACTCGCATTTTTGCCCTAATTGATAAAGGGTCCGCGCGTAACAAGCACGTGCTTGGTATCGTTGGGCCACTTATTTGTACTGCTCGTAGTGCATCAACGTCCATCATATATAAATTTTTTTTAGCAATGTCAATTTTATTTTAAAATTTGCATTTATTTTTTCCTCAAAAATATCAAGCAATATCAAAAATAAGAAGTTAGCCTTTTCTTGTACGTCAATATCTTGCAAAGATTTTTGAAAAAAGTCGTTCACAATTTGTCCGGCAAACTTACAAATTTTACACTTTTGCATCGCAATTGAATACCCTAATTGAGTTTTGGAAAACGAATGTTCGTCACCTTACATCCTATAATTACTTTACTTGTAGAGAAAAGGGTATAATCGTGCAAAGTATGTAAAGCAAGAGGCTCCGACCCCATAAAGTATATATATTCTGATCAGGATCACTAGCCGAGTCGATCTATCCATGTACGGTCTCGCTCTGTCTGTACGAACGCTGAGATCTCTGAAATATAAAAGCTAGAAAGTTGGTATTAATACTGTAGATTCTGGGCTTTACGCAGCGAAAGTTTTTTCAGTGAGTACACCGCTTAACGACACAATGCCTTATACATTTTTAAAATGTTAAAAGATGTGGCCGCCAGACACATTTTAAAATCGTTTAAGGCGATTGTGGTCGTTAGGGGGGGCGTGGCACCTCGCTGAAACAAACTTTCGCTGCGTAGGAAGCCCAAGAATCTACAGTATTAATACCAACTTTCTAGCTTTTATAGTTTCAGAGATCTCAGCGTTCATACGGACAGACAGACAGACAGACGTACATGGCTAGATCGACTCGGCTAGTGATCCTGATCAAGAATATATATACTTTATGGGGTCGGAAACGCTTCCTTCTTGCTGTTACATACTTTTGCACGAATACAATATACCCTTTTACTCTACAAGTAACGGGTATAATTATAGGGGAGTGAATGGTAAGGTGACGAACGATTCGTTTTTTGAATGAAACTTTTCCAAAACTCAATTAGGGTATTCAATTGCGATGCAAAAGTGTAAAATTTGTAAGTTTGCCGGACAAAAATTGTGAACGACCTTTTTTCAAAAATCTTTGCAAGATATTGACGTACAAGAAAAGGCTAACTTCTTATTTTTGATATTGCTTGATATTTTTGAGGAAAAAATAAATGCAAGGGAGGCTTTGCTTAAAATAAAATTGACATTGCTAAAAAAAAATTTATATATGATGGACGTTGATGCACTACGAGCAGTACAAACAAGTGGCCCAACGATACCAAGCACGTGCTTGTTACGCGCGGGACCCTTTATCAATTAGGGCAAAAATGCGAGTTCGTAAGGAAGATACATGAAACAAATAGAGACGGGACACATTATAAAGGCTAAAACTAAGATTGAAGCAAAAGAGAGAAAATTTTAGTTTTTAATACAGGGATAGATGTTGAAGTGCAAATTAAATAATAAAGATTGTTATAATTTTTACATAGAACGCGAAAGGGCTCATGCAGAGTACAATTTTATGTACATCGAGGCAAATTAAGAGGGTAATAATTTCGTGTTAGTCTAACGGGAACATTAAAAGTTAAACGGTTTACCAGTTCTACAGAATTAATATCACCTGTTATAAGGTTTTGCATAAAAATAGTACCAAGCATTATTCTACGGTTTTCAAGTGTAAATAAATTAAGCAATAGTTATTCCCGTTACTCGTAGAGTAAAAGGGTATATTGTATTCGTGCAAAAGTATGTAACAGCTAGAAGGAAGCGTTTCCGACCCCATAAAGTACAATATATATATTCTTGATCAGGGTCACTAACCGAGTCGATATAGCCATGTCCGTCTGCCCGTCTGTCTGTCTGTCCGTATGAACGCTGAGATCTCGGAAACTACAAAAGCTAGATTGAGATTTCCCACACATATTCTTGGGCTTCCTACGCAGCGCAAGTTTATTTCAAAAAGGTGCCACGCCCCCTCTAACGCCCACAATCGCCCACTAACGATTTTAAAATGTGTCTGGCGCCCACACCTTTAAAGATTTCCGAGAAGTATAAATGCAATTTTGTTGTGTATATTTATACCTATCGAAATGTAGAACACATTTTTCAAATCGGACCATTAATTAAAATGTTATGCGCAATCAAACAAATTTTATATATCCATCTCCCTCGCACTCCCTTTAGCTGAGTGACGGATATTAGATAGTCGGGACACCAACCCGACTATAGCGTTCTCTCTTGTTTTTTCTTATAAAATAGGGTCACCTGTACCTTGATACCAACGGAGGTGAATAGGCATTAAGGGACGCGACTTAGAGGCAAAACAAATATGTACTACCCACTATTCTATATTTTCTTTACATTTCCCCGTTCTATCGGCTCCTCCTATTTTTGATTGTTAGTCCTCTCACTCCAACTGATATTGGATTATTCTTCATGCATGCAACACTATCTTCCAGTAAAAATAAATAAAGGCGTATATTTTGAAAGATAGCAAGACCACCACGACCATTTGCCGTCCAGCCAGTGCCAGGTTACATTTGTTTGTTGCATGCGCACTCTGTTCAAATCTAATACCATCGCTAGGGTTTATAAATAAATGCATTTTGTATTTATTAGGATAAATAAAAAACTTATTATTCGTTACACAACCGTTAAGAGAGCCCTACTCATTAAGGAATATGCGTTTGGAGTATTCGTAGATATGTCCGAAGTATTCAACAATGTCGAGACGGATGCTATAATGTAGTGTTGGGTAAAAACTGCTCATTTGGGTGAACATGTTCACTTGTTCTTTTTTTCACAATGAGTCAACTCACTTAGTTTGCTCACTTGTTCACTTACTCACTTGCTCACTTGCTCACTTGTTCACTTGTTCTGTCGTTAACTTTTTCACTGGCTCTGAGAAAACATCTCATTGTCTGTAAAACCGTATGCAAAATGCATCCAAAAAGTAAAAAAAAAATTCTTTTTGTGCCAAAAACAGCAATAGAGCAACTGAGCAAGTGAACTAAAAAGATCAAATAAGAGAGCCAAACTGATCAAGTGAACAAAAAAGAGCAAGTAAGAGAGCAAAACTGAGCAAACAAAAAGGAGCAAGTGAGCAAAACTGAACAAGTGAACAATAAAGAACAAGTTCGAAGGAACATGTTCACTCACTCAGTTTAGTGAGCAACTTTTTTTTGTTCACTCACTCATGAGCAACCCAACACTACTATAATGTACCTAGAAGTGACCAACGAGCACCCCTCAACAACTAAAAACACGAAATTCTGTCGGCCTGTGTTATCTATCATATGCCGTTTACATCATTCAGTTATTACAAAAAAAAAGTCAAAAGGCGTCGCTTTTCTTACTGCCGGCAGTTCAACACATTTGGAAAACTGGTTTATAAACCCAGTAGCATCGAGTTGATCTTGGTAACGGACAAAGTCTACGCATATGGCCTGTGATTTAATTTTACACTTTTCATAGTTTTTATAGTGTGCATTTAGGGACCCCAAAAATCGTATAGGGGGAACGTAATCTTTAAAGAATTCTAAGCAATATTGACGAACATACTTATGGTCGAAAATGACGTTTGAACCCCAAAACGCAAATAAAAAATACTGAAAAATAGAATAGTAGTCAGCACAGATATATAACTTAATTTGAAACAGGAGAGAACGTTATAGTCGGGTGCCCCGACTATCAGATACCCGTTACTCAGCTAAAGGGTGTGCGAGGGAGATGGAGATATAAATCTTTGATCGGGCATAACTTTTTAACGAATGTTCCGATTCTAGGTATAAATAAACACAACAAAATTGGATTTATACTTCTCCGAAACCTTTAAAAATGCGGGCGCCAGACACATTTTAAAATAGTTTGTGGGCGATTATGGGCGTTAGAGGGGGCGTGGCGCTACGCTAAAATAAACTTGCGCTGCGTAGGAAGCCCAAGAATATGTGTGGGTAATCCCAAATTTCTAGCTTTTGTAGTTTCCGAGATCTCAGCGTTCATACGGACGGACAGACAGACGGGCGGACAGACAGACAGGGCTATATCGACTCGGCTAGTGACCCTGATCAAGAATAAATATACTTTATAGGGTCGGAAACGCTTTCTTCTCCCTGTTACATACTTTTGCACGAATACAATATACCCTTTTACTCTACGACGGGTATAATAATTTGAAATTAAAATTCACGAGTATATCTGTGCTGACTACTATGGTATTTTCCTAAAAAAACAGTATTTTTCATTCGCGTTTGGGGTCAAACGTCATTTGAGACCCTACGTTTGTTCGCCAATATTCTGTTCTTCTACAGGTATTTGCCAGTAGCTTTTATGATCCAGTGTGATTACACTGCTCGAAAGTGTTTTTGGTGCAGGCCTATGGGCACTCGCACGCCCTTTAGCTGAGTACGGGTATCTGATAGTCGGGGCACCAGACTATAGCGTTCTCTATTGTTCAAGCTGGCTCCATCTATCAAAGATCAAAGCGTTCACACGGTCAGACGGACGGTCGGACAGACGGGCTAGATCGACTCAGCTGGTGATCAAGAATATATATTCTTTATAGGGTCGGAAACGTTTCCTTCTACCTGTTACATACTTTTCCCCTTTTACTCTACGAGTAACGAGTATAAAACAAGAGAGAACGTTATAGTCGGGTGCCCCGACTATCAGATACCCGTTACTCAGGTAATGTGAGTGCGAGGGAGATGGAGATAGAAACTTTGATCACGCATAACTTTTTAACGAATGGTCCGATTTGAAAAATTTCTTCTACATTTCGATAGGTATTGATAAACACTTTTCCGAAATATTTAAATTTTTAATATCGTATATAAGCGATTGTGGGCGTTAGAGGGGGCGTGGCACTTTTTTAAAACAAACATGCGCTGCGTAGGAACTCTGCATGCAAAATGCCAATCTTCTAGCTTTTATAGTTTCCGAGATCTCAGCGTTCATACGGACGGACAGACAGACAGACAGACGGACAGACAGAGAGACGGACAGACGGACATGGCTATATCGACTCGGCTAGTGATCCTGATCAAGAATATATATACTTTATAGGGTCGGAAACGTTTCCATCTCCCTGTTACATACTTTTGCACGAATACAATATACCCTTTTACTCTACGAGTAACGGGTATAAATACTGAAATCAAGCATATTTGCTTCTGACTTTTTCGTTCTCTAATTTTAACAGTGTAATGCGAGACAGGGACTAGCGGGTTGCTGCTCACGGAATAACAATCTGGGGTTACAAACGACTCCCAGGTAATCAGTGGCTGGCGAGGATACCACTTCGTGGGTACTTCCACGACCTTCTTACTGGTCAACAGGACTGCTTCCGTTTTCTCTGGGGCTGTGTGACGGCCCATCGACTCAAGCCACTGACCGATAGTTTTTAAAAGTTTAAGTCATTTCTAAAGTCCAGGGTTAAGTTAGAAGAGGGGCGCGATTGTCAGCGGTTTGGTGGTGGGCACCTGGCCCGGAGCAAGATCTCTTACTGGCTCTTACTTCTCTGCGGTGTCAAATTTTTGGGCGTCTCATCAGGGATCGAAATCCGCAGTGATCTAGAAAACACTTTCACTAGCTTTTCCTAGATAATAAGGGATATACAGATGTGACCATGGAAATAGTAGTGCACTTATGTTACTTCTTAAAAGTTTCACTGTGAATATATTTCTATACCGATTGAAACCGTTTCGGATTCTTTTGTTAGATAAGACTATATAGAGTAGAATTCAGCCAAAACCCGATCCAAATATTGGTTTATACCAAGCTTATACCAATTTTTAAAAATTATGTCAAAATTCGGCCGCTCATTAAAATAGTAGTGCCAGCGTTAATGACTAAAAAAATATTTAAACGCAATGTTTTAAATCGGCACATTTTTTAAAATTAACTGTGTTCATTATTATTACAAAAAGTTTTTAGCTGGACGATCATACACTGTTGTTATCCTTTGGGAAACACATAAAAACGGTAACAACAAAAAATAATAAAATGTGGTGGTTGAAATGCAAAAACAACTACATTTTAAAATCATTTTGTACCTTTTCGATTAATTTAACACTATTAAGAGTAGAAACTTATCATAAAATCTACAATTTACCGACTAGAACGTTTATAAACCAATAATTAAGCATCAGAAGTGTGCGCCTATTTGGGTGGTCCTATCGTTTTTTATGTTGTAAAATTAAAAAATCGAACTAAATGTGTATATTATTGGATTAAATATTTCATTAACAACTGATTTAATAATGTTCTGCAGTAAAAAGTTAAGTTATACCGCCAAGGGCTGTACAGCAAGACCAAGTTGCAATAAAACTTACTCTTCGTATACATACGAAAAGTAAGCCAATACCAAAAGTTGGTATTTACTGCCTACAAATTTCCAAAAAGTACCCAAAAGTTCATTTTACTTTGTATTAAGAGCAACATTTCTTAAATAAACTTGGTTGTGACACTTTTGGCCATGAGTTACTTCGGTATCTTGCCGAGGTCTAGACTTGCATAAATAAGGTATAGGTTTTATTGCAACTTGGTCTTGCTGTACAGCCCTTGGCGGTATAACTTAACTTTTTACTGCAGAACATTATTAAATCAGTTGTTAATGAAATATTTAATCCAATAATATACACATTTAGTTCGATTTTTAATTTTACAACATAAAAAACGATAGGACCACCCAAATAGGCGCACACTTCTGATGCTTAATTATTGGTTTATAAACGTTCTAGTCGGTAAATTGTAGATTTTATGATAAGTTTCTACTCTTAATAGTGTTAAATTAATCGAAAAGGTACAAAATGATTTTAAAATGTAGTTGTTTTTGCATTTCAACCACCACATTTTATTATTTTTTGTTGTTACCGTTTTTGTGTTTCCCAAAGGATAACAACAGTGTATGATCGTCCAGCTAAAAACTTTTTGTAATAATAATGAACACAGTTCATTTTAAAAAAATGTGCCGATTTAAAACATTGCGTTTAAATATTTTTTAGTCATTAACGCGCCCTATTAATGAGCATGGGGGTTTTGTTCTGCCCAGCCGCTCGTCACGTATACTTGTAAGAGCAGCGTTCTGCACACACTCTGATGATCTGCCCAGTGTAATTTACTCATACAAATATTAAACAAAACGTTATTGTATGTGTGTGCCGACCGCTGGTATAAACCAATATTTGGATCGGGTTTTGGCTGAATTCTACTCTATATAGTCTTATCTAACAAAAGAATCCGAAACGGTTTCAATCGGTATAGAAATATAGCCACAGTGAAACTTTTAAGAAGTAACATAAGTGCACTACTATTTCCATGGTCACAGCTGTATATTTATGAGAGATAAAAGAAAAACTATTCACAAGTCAAAAACAAGAAAGGAAGCTAGCTTCGGCCAGTCGAAGCTTATATACCCTTGCAGATAAAAGAAATACCTTTTTAAGTTGTCAGAAATCAAAACGCCTACTTCCTGCAAAGTTACAATGAATTTTCTCATTTTTGTTTGATTATTCGTCTGGGAGCCTTAAGATATAGTGGTCCGATCCGGCTCGCTCCGACATATGTACTACCTGCAATAGAAAGAAGACTTTTGGGAAAGTTTCATTGCGATAGCTTTAAAATTGAGAGACTAGTTCGTATAGAAACGGACAGACGGACATGGCTAGATGGACTCGGCTATTGGTGCTGATCAAGAATATATATACTTTATGTGGTCGGAAAAGTCTTCTTCTCTGCGTTACAATATCTGACTGAAATTATAATACCCTCTGCAAGGGTATAACGAGTCCCATATATACTACCTGCCCTGTTTACGAAATATATAAACATTATATAAAGGCGCTGTTACTAGCAAAGTGCTCCTTGACTTTCAAAAATCCGCTGGGTTATTGTTGGCATTATTAATAACATACAAAAATAATATTGTATTTCTAAGACTTTTTTTAATTTAAGTATTTTGTATTCATTTAAACTTTATTTTATTTTAAATTTGTTTGGCAACTGCAATCATTAAGTCAGGCAGTGTATACATCCGTTCCGAAGCCATTGGCTAACATTTGCTGGTCAATCCAATCTCGTGCCAAAGCAACATTGGCGTAAGCTGCTGGCACTTCATCATTGCAGCCAATCCCCCAAGCAACAATTCCATTCTGCAGATATCGGTCTTCTGATGTTGTTCCAATTGGACACACCAATGGGGCTCCACCATCGCCTTGACAGGTATCAATGCCGCGCTGCCCACCTGCACATATGAATGACCTATCCAAGGCAAACTTAGGTCCAAGTCGAGTATTTCGAAGCTGGGCCTGACAAGAATTAAATGCGACAATTGGCAACGGCACTCGTTTCATTATGACACTATATTTCCCAACAGAACCAAAAACGTCCTTTCCCCAGCCTGTGGAAAAACATGTGGTAGAGGGTTCCGGTTCTTGTTTTGGTAAGCATACAACGTTAATGTGATCATCTAAGATAAGCGGATCACTTAGAATTATAAGAGCAAAATCATTTGCTATGTTTCTGCTCTTGTATTGTGGATGTCTTATAACCGTTTGCGAAGTTCTTTCTTGATACGGTAGACGTTCTTTTGTTGTTTGTGTGTCCCACTCTCCTGCACGCACTATAAATGTTTCTTTTCCATGAGTTTCAACACAGTGCACCGCAGTCAAAACCACCTGTTGATGTATAAGTGACCCAGCACAGAAATAGCTCATGTTTCCGGAGTGCAATAAAGCCACCGTCCACGGAAACTCGCCAAAGCCAGCTTCATTTTGCGTCACACCAGAAAGAGTAAAATCTAATCCACCTGTATTGCGAACACCGCAACCTCGTGGTTGGTTTGGTCTTTGAGTTAAAGGTGTTGGGTTTAAGGTAACATTACGCGTCCTGTTATCTGCACAACATACGTCTACAGATGCCGGACAGATCGGATCATCGGCGTTAAAACGAATATCTATTACACCAAATCCATCAAAAGATTCGTCCTCAGTCACACTATTCGTTGACGGGTCGCACTTATAATAAGGTACGCAGTTGCATGCTGTAGTCTTGCCGCTAATTGAGTTAAATTCTTTCTGTGGACTTATGGGATCTATAGGCTCAGGTGTAACCACGAATCCAATTCCGCTATTTTGTAGCGCAGGTCGGTTACTGTTAGTGTTAAATATTTCTTCAATATTTTTCTGTGCATTTATGTTTTGTTGAGGACTAGGTGCAGAAAAATCGAATGTTAAAATCGCACACATTGCGACCAAAAGATTTTTGTAGTCCATAATTATAATCTGTAAAATAAAAATATAATAAGGTAGTTAATATTAAGTTAAAATAGATAAAGTTGAAAAATACAAATAATAATTAAGTTAATATTAAGTAGTTATACCCGTTACTCGTAGAGTAAAAGGGTATATTGTATTCGTGCAAAAGTATGTAACAGCTAGAAGGAAGCGTTTCCGACCCCATAAAGTATATATATTCTTGATCAGGATCACTAGCCGAGTCGATCTAGCCATGTCCGTCTGTCCGTCTGTCTGTCCGTCTGTCTGTCTGTATGAACGCTGAGATTTCGGAAACTATAAAAGCTAGAAGATTGGCGTTTTGCATGCAGATTCTAGGAGTTCCTACGCAGCGCAAGTTTGTTTTAAAAAAGTGCCACGCCCCCTCTAACGCCCACAATCGCTTATATACGATTTAAAAAATTTAAATATTTCGGAAAAGTAAAAATGCAGTTTTATTGTGTTTATCAATACCTATCGAAATGTAGAAGAAATTTTTCAAATCGGACCATTCGTTAAAAAGTTATGCATGATCAAAGTTTCTATCTCCATCTCCCTTGCACTCCCTTTACCTGAGTAACTGATAGTCAGGGCACCCGACTATAACGTTCTCTCTTGTTTTCCGTTAAATTTTCACTCATGCAAATCTTTTTGGCCTAGTAAATGTTTTGGGACTTAAATATTAGGTAGCTATTGTGAGTCGTGGGTTCAGTCCCACTGATAAGCACTTTTTGTTGGTGCTAGCTTATAGTTCAGATCATCAGTGCCTCAAATCAGTGCAGTATTCAAATCCGGCAAAGCCAACTGAAACATCGACAAGTTCGACTAAGACATCTACATCGATTTCTCTCATTAAATCTATCTGAACTTTTAATAATATATCGGATTGAAATACATGAGTTTGCAAGTTGCGTTTTTGAAAGTGCGTGGCCATCGTCCTTTCTAGGCGGCTTAACCGATCGTTTTCAAACGTGGACCATATTTTTCTGCATAAAAGAAACCCGTCCTTTGGGAAGAGTTTCCTATACCTGTTACTCGCAGAGTAAAATGGTATATTGTATTCCTCGGAAGGTATGTAACAGTTAGAAGGAAGTGTTTCCGACCATAAATATGCTTAATTAAGCATATATATTCATTCATTCTGTATGAATGATGAGATCTCGGAAACTATAAAAGCTGAAGTTTGCCATTGAGCAAGCAGAATCTAGGGGTTCCTACGCAGCGTAAGTTTGTTTCATTGAGGAGCCACCCTACTCTTACGCCCACAAACCGCGAAAAGCTGTGGCGCCCACAGTTTTGAAGCAATATTACAGATTTTAACTGAATTGTATTTGATTCTTCAATACCTATGACTTTAAAAAAAATTTGCCATGCCCACTCAAACGAGCTAGATTGAAAATAAAAACTCAAATATATTTGATTCGTCAATACCTAATGCCCACCATACCGCCCACAAACGCCCTTAAATGTTAGCGCCCACACTTTTTGCGTTGATTTTGGTTTATTAAGTTGGTTAGCTGGGAAACGGGTTTCTTACAGTCGAGGCACTCGACTATAGCGTTCTCTCTTGTTTTCGGATCTGAACTCAAATGACCTAGTAAAGAAAATAGTTGCGCTGGTGAGGAGTGACAATTTTTATATTACTCCTTTTGTTAAAGAAATATTCACGATGCAAATCTTCAAACTAAAACTGAAGCCAAATACCTTCATGAGACTAAAAAACCATACTACAAGTATCAGCTCAAAAGCAGCCAAGGTTTGCAACAAGTGTTAAAGGCCATAGAGCCTGACGTTTCCACCACTAAAATAGTAGACGCATAACAAGAAAAAGGCTTTTTTCGGCAAAAATATAATAACATCGATGCTTTGAGCAGAATATAAAAAACTTTCAGAAAGCAATACACTCATAAAAATTAATTTCCTAGAAATTTTAGAAAATCTCGCCATTAAATCGGCCTACCTTTGAAAATAGAAAAAACAAGAGAGAACGCTATAGTCGGGTGCCCCGACAATCAGATACCCGTTACTCAGGTAAAGGGAGTGCGAGGGGAGATCGAGATAGAAACTTTGAACACGCATAACTTTTTTAACGAATGGTCCGATTTGAAAAATTTCTTCTACATTTCGATGCGGTGATTGATAAACACAATAAAACTGCATTTTTTACTTTTCCGAAATATTGAAATTTTTAAAATCGTATATAACGCGATTAGTGGGCGTTAGAGGGGGCGTGGCACCTTTTTGAAACAAACTTGCGCTGCGTAGGAACTCCTAGAATCTGTATGCAAAATGCCAATCTTCTAGCTTTTATAGTTTCCGAGATCTCAGCGTTCATACGGACGAACGGACAGACGGACAGACGGACATGGCTAGATCGACTCGGCTAGTGATCCTGATCACTATTCTCGGAAACTATAAAAAGCTTCAAAAGATTGGCGTTTTTCGTGTGCAGATTCTAGGAGTTTCCCTACGCAGCGCAAGTTTAAAAAAGTGCCACTTCCCCTCTTACACCCGCAATCGATAATATCCCGATTTCAAAAATTTAAATATTTCGGAAAAGAAAAAATGCCGTTTTATTGTGTTTATCAGTACCTATCGAAATGTAGAAGAAATTTTGCAAATCGGACCATTCGTTTAAAAGTTATGCGTGATCAAAGTTTCTATCTCCATCTCCCTCACACTCCACTTTACCTGAGTAACGGGTATCGATAGTCGGGGCATCCGACTATAACGGTCTCTCTTGTTTTTTTATAGCACGCGTATAATTGTGTGTATTAATTAAAGGAAAAACTCGAATCTCTTGACCAAGTTTATACAAATTAGTTGAATTGTTTTTGTAGCTAAAAGCAAGTACATACATACATTTGTATAACAAATATGTAGGTGTACAGTTCTTAAACACTTCACCTTATTACTCACATATATATTTATTTTTCAGAGTGAAAAATTACAGATGAATAGCTAAAAAATACCTTCAGTTGCATCAGCCATCAATAATTTGTTTGACGAAGCTGTAATTTTGTTTTAAAACCTTCAAAAGGTAAGAGTATATCAAAAAGAAAAATATGTTGTATTTGTTTGACATACCTAGGCATCTAAATATGTATGCATGTACGCGGCTCACCCGATCTGAAACCCGATTTTCAACCCTTTCATATTCTGCTCCTGTCTCTCGCTCTCTCGACCGACGCGTCGCGACTTTTCTCTCTTCTTCTTCTCTAAATTGTACCATGAACTGACCTGCTTACATTCGGACTCCCTTCGCTCAAAGGCCTGTTTGTAAAATGAATGTATGTACGTGTCTCTCCCGGTTCCCCAGCAGGAAAGTGAGAAGTTGGTTTTGTGTTCTTGAAATCCTGTTCCTTTTTGCAGGCAGCGGTGTGGGATAGATAATTTCTGAGCGTTAAATAGGGGTGGGTTTCTGAGTAGTATCAATATCAGGCCACTTATGCGCTGTGTGATTTCTGTGGCACTATGATTATAATATTTTTTAACAAAAAATCTTAACTATAATATTTCAAAATCCATAGATTTATTCAAAAAATCTTGTTCTCATTTATCTTTAATTTTTAGTAATTTTAAAATTCGTGAAAAGAATATTAATAATTTTTAATCAAATAAATTAAACTAAATACTATAATCATATGTCCTATAATCATAATATTTATTGATGGTTTTAATTTATTTTACTCACAATTTTTAGCAATACGTAACTTC